>JALIZH010013160.1:0-107604 GCA_030522465.1 Rhipicephalus appendiculatus
CCTTCTACACAGTGCACAGCTGCAATCTTATGACTCATATCTGTCATGTCATGAAGTGTCAGGTGTGGTTTGTTGCGTTAGAGGATATTTCGACTACAGACAACGTGTAAAAGCCTTCTATACAGTGCTGAGTTTCAACCTTATGACCGATATCTGTCACGTGTGTGCAGTTTCAAGGCGTGATTTATTAAATGCTTCCAATGAATGCTGTAAAATGTGAAGTGTAAACATGTACTGGATGCACCAGCATATTCATAATAATTTTAATAAATTTGGTAATGTTGGCAGAGGAACCTGGTGATTTGTAAACCTTGATGCTACTTCATTTTTTTGCTTATTGCAGCCTTTAGAAAGTTCTTTTCGTTGTTACAAGCTTCTGGAACAGGATAGGCCCTATGATATTTTCACCAAAAGCGCTGCTCACAAATTCACTTTCTGAGCCATTCCTGGAGCCATTGCGAGCAAGAATTATGCAATGTATCGACACCATCATAGCCCTCATCTTATTTCAGAGAAAAAAAATTCTTGCACTCTCCCATTACATGAACCAAATGCTGTATAATATGTTATAGTTCAATTATTTTTGTTTTGTTTTACAGACGTGATTGTCTTTCTTAAGACATCAAGCTGTGCAAGAAAACAATAAGCAGGATGTTTTGTGCACTGCCTGGAAGCGTATACGGCGTGAGAATAGAATGTTTAAATATTTACTCGATACGTATTTTGTGGTAAACAGTGCATGTCCAATTATGTGAAAACAAGAAAGTCAAGCCCTATTTGCAGTGCTACAGTTTACCTGCATTTTGTTGTTAGAGGGACTTAAGTAAATGGCAGTTTCCAGTATTGCTTGTTTCTCATTTCCATGCTATTGAAAAAAAAAATTGAAGTTAGTATCTATGCTTGCTCCAATATTTCGAAGCTCTTCAATGTTGTCCCATGTAATAAACTGTAACGCACATTAGGTAGCTCGAATATTAGTCATGGTGACACCCGTGGTACGTGGGAAAGCCGTCTTTTTGGTAATGTAAAACGCATTGTTGCTATGCACCGAATTTTTAGGGCACCTCGTTTGGACTGCGCAGCAAACGTCCATTTTCCTTTCTTCTTTTTTTTTATTGCGATAGCAATTATATGGACATTCGCGGCTGGTTTTCGCCGTCGGCGTCGCCGGTGTCCGCCGTCATTTGCCGTATATGTATATATATAATCGGCCCCGCCCGTCGTTCGTGAGCGTGAAAAGACGCGAGGGGGGGGGGTCCCGTCCCTCGAGCGACCTTCGATTTTACGAGCGGGGGCGCGCGTTATCTCCCCTTCTCGGCGGCCGACATCGGGGGGAGGGGGGGGGCAAGCTTCGATTTTACGAGCGCGGGCGCGGGCGCGCGCGTTATCTCCCCTTCTCGGCGGCCGACAGCGGGGGGGCCGGTGCACCCTTCTACGTGCTGCGCTCTCAACGCGAAGAGAATTCTCTTAAACAAGCGTTTTCTAGAGTTGCGTCAGATCGGATCCAAAAAGAGTTAGCTGCCAGCCTCACTTCGTATAACATTACAATTTTTTGCTATCGCATTCATTGCTTCACCCTTGCGGTGAAACTGTGACATTTTTTTTTTTCGTAACTAAAGTACGCGCCAAGAGGCAATGTCAAGCCCATCGACGGTGCGGGCGACGCCGCTCCCGTTCGCATCTTCTTTTTAGCAGCAACAAGAGCATAACCATTTTCATGAACAGGATGATTATATTCCTGTTGAGCACTAATAACAAGGCCGTGAACAGGCGTCAATAAGGCAATCGTACAAGCATTGTCGATTTCGCAAGCATCGTTGGCTGTGCCCCGTGATGCCTAAATCTACGCGAACTTTCGTTCACGGGAGTAGAGCGAGTAGAGTACGGGAGCAGCGCATGCGCCGATGTCGATTACTTGTGCATACCGCGGTTGTTACTTTGGTCATTGCGATGGCAGTTACTTCTTAAATAGTGAAAACAGTGGTGGGTGAAGCGCAATAAATATTTTAATGCGCTCTTTATATCTTCTAAAACGTGCCAACTCGCTTCGATTGACAACGCGCCGTTCTGTGCTGTACTTGGACAGTTTTAAACCAAAAGATCAAGCAACACTGCGCGTCAGCCGTCGACGCGTGAGCGCGTGAGTGCCGACGCGTACCAATGGTTGCGCGCCCTTTTCCTCCGCCGGCGCGGTACGACGCTTTTGACGCATAGGCGCGAGCGTGCGCATGCATACGCGTGCCAGTGGTTGGCCCTTTACTGTCTCATACTCGCGCGCATCCGTCCCGCCGTCCGTGCCCTGGAACGGGGCCAGCTGTGGTCTCTCCCCCTCACACTCTCTCATCAATCACGTGATGGCACAGCGGCGCATAGCAACAGTTGCACCGCCACAGCTGTGACCTCTCTTCCTTACACTCTCTCATCAATCACGAGATTGCTGAGAGAGAGTAAAAAACAAAGAAATAAAACACAAAAAAAAGATATGGCATAGACAGTCGATGGCCACAGGCTTTCGCCAAACACACTTTGGAATTTACAAAGTGTCCTTCAACTTTTCCTAGTCGCGAGTCTCGAAAGCCATGGTGTTCACAAGCCTACAAGAGGTATAACCGTTGGTGGAACGCCATAAAAAGAACCTTAAATCACACCGTCTTTCACAACCATTACAGTAGAGCGGTTCAGCTAACGCGGCGGCTGCCTCTGTCAGTGCAAGAGAGCGTGAAGCACGAAAGATAAGCAAAAACCGATTGAAATCAAACTCATTGAAACGGTAGCAAAATAAACCAGCTGTTTTGAAACGCTGCACTAATGCCAGCAACTGTAAATGTCGCCATGCCCATAGAGTTTCCTATAAATACACTAGAGGGAACTCTGGCGCTAGTGTCTATGGGAGCTGCATGCGCACGGCGCTTCAGCCAGCAAAGGAATAATGGGTAGAACACTGATTTGTCTAATCTTCGTTCTTTTGGCTCCGTTTGGCTTGAATCCGCTTTGCCGCGAGACGAAGTTAAGCACAGGTTTTTACGCTTCACAGCCCTAACCTTTTTAGGCCCACCGATTCAAATCGGCTCACGAAGTTCACAACGGTCCGTTCTTTCATCCGAAACAAAACCAAAACACAGCAATTAAGCAAAGACACAAGGTGCGTTCGAAGCCCGCAAGCACGAAGACTGGGACAAATCCGTGTACCACCGTGTACTACCCACCATTTCCATGGTGGCTGCACGATCGCAGCGCCAGAGTCCCCTCTAGTTAATTTTAGGAAACTCTATAGCCATGCCACCCCGTTCCCCAAGTTAAGCTTCCCCCCTCCCTAAAGTTGCACATGGAAACGCAAGGCATCCTCTCCCCTAGCCGACAGCAAACATTAGACAGCCACAATTACAGGTAGACACATTACTGCTGAACAGAATAGGGCGTTAATATACTTCAGAAATTTCGATCACTACAATAACTGGTTCTTTTCGATATGACTCCCCCAAGTACTCCCCCCCCCCCCCCCACCCACACGCACTTCCCCCGAATTTCATCTGACTAAATAAGGAGAACTGCGTCTCTAGCCCGGCAGCCGTCAAATACGACACGCCCCGCATGATAGTTTTCACCAAAACACTGCGTCCAGAGTCGTAGGAACCGAAAAAAAAAAAAAAAAAGAAAGAAAAAGAAACAGCACGCATCGAGAACAAAACGCAGAGTAACCTTTCGTAACTCTTCCACACCCCCTTTTATTTTAGGATCGAGGCTTGTATGTGCGTTGAATTTGGGGTACTCACAAGTTAGCCTCCGTTCTTGAATAATCCACGGGGCAGTACGTGCCATCGAAGCACGGAAGGCCGCTCTTGTCACAACTTCCGTGCTCGTCCTTAATGTAATCCACTGAGAGCCGATGTTAATCCAAGGCAGTATCCATATCTTCCCGATAAAGTGACGGCTACTGCAGGCACCTCCACGTGCGGCCAACACAAACGTACGAAGGCAAGAACAGGCCGCTCACCGCGACCGACGCCGGAGCTGCTTCACCATCACGCGCGCACAGTTGAACATCCACATCAAACATGAAATGTGAACGCGGACACTGCGGCAATTCATAGGGCATTTCACACGGTTTTCACTCGGCAGTAAACAGCACAACGAGTATCCACCGTGTCTGTCATCTTGTCCTCCAACTGCGCAGGTGACACAAAAAGCACGTATGGTCTAGTCGCTCGTACGAGGGAACCGCGCTTGCCGCCTCTTCGTCTAGTATATCACCATTCCACGAAGTTCAAGCAGTTCAAGCGCCCAACGGTCCCGGCGTGAATTGCCATTGGTTGCAGGAACGTGTAACCCCATGGCGTGACAACTAACAGCCAATTGAGTAGCAACTACCGCATCCTCCTCTTATTTCCTTCTCTGCGCTGCGCTGGCAAAGAAAGCGGGTTAGAGGAGGAGAGATAGAGAAAGGGGGGGGGGGGGGGAGACGTTCGCGCGCACTACAGAGCTGTTGATAAGGGCACGAGGAAAGCTTCGCGTGGCCGTTGGAACGTCCTGTTTTTCTTTTTTTTTTTTTTTTTTTTTTTTTATTATTATTTACTTTGCTGTTCAGTTCAAAAAGAAGGAATATGGCCAGTCGCAGGGATTCATACTGGCTCATAAAACTTCGGATATGGTGCTCGCCTGCTGAGCAGAAGGTCACGCGATCTAATCCCGGCCGCGGCGACCGCATTTTCGATGCAAGCGAAAATGCTTGAGGCCAGTGTACTTATAATTAGGTGCACATTTAAGAACTCCAGGTGGTCAAAATTTCCGGAGGCCTCCACTACGGCGTCCTTCATAATCTTATCGTGGTTTTGGGACGTGAAACCCCAACAATTAAATAATGAGAATTTCGGATACCTATATAGGGGCGTATTGCTACAGATTCCTTTCTCACAGCAGTTAAACGGCGAAAAACGGTTGATGTACCAAGATCAAAAGAGCATGCATATAGCGCTGCATTTCTAACGAGGAGAGTGCTGTCCATTTCGTCCACTTTCTTTCTATTTACGCTGGGAATGTGCTTGCGGGTTCGGTGCGTCGATGTAGTCAAGAGCGCCATGACGTCACGACTCGCCGTGTTTTCGAGTAATTCAACGTGCTCCGCGGAAGTGGACATGTCCACTAGGTGGACCCGTCGAGAATCGCGCCCCAGTACGACTCCGGCAACAAAAACTAATCACGAAGTCCGTACTTTTGTTGAATGTTGAACACCCAAACACGTCATAGCGCGCGTACCATGTTTAGATGAAATATACAGATCTCGGAGGTAGTTTTTCTGTTGGTGGCACTTAAAGTGGCCCTGCAGAACTGTTTCAAGTTCTCATGGAATGGTGTCATTAGAAAAGTTTATTGCCCCACGTATCGACCGCCGCAAAAATTTTGAGAATCCGTCTAGTCCGATCGGAGTAACAGGGATTTGCCGCACGCTTCAAGCGCTTTCTCTCTCCTTCCGCACCAGCGAGGGCGCGGAAAGGTACGCAAGCAGGGGGGATGGTGGTGGTGGTTGTGGTTCGAAGAAGGAAAAGGCGCCTAATTTCTGCAGCCCAGTCGGGAGCACGGCGCAGCGCCTGGGGGGATGACAAGGGAGCCAGAAGAGACGCGCGTCATGACCTTGAGCACTTTCTTTTCCTTTTTTCTTTCAACGCCCGGCTTACTTAGAATGTGATCGTGAGTGCGCGCGCGGACACGTGGCGGCAATTCGCGGCTGCCACAGTAACTACGGAGGTCACGATCGGCCAATGGCTGCGAATTTGAGTATGTGGCGCAGTGATTTGGGTATATGTATCATTTGCAGAAAGAAGAGGGAACGATTTCTAGCTGTCTGTAAAAGTTAATTGTAAATTCCAGGCAACGTGCTGCGCTATTACTAGAGTGTACTTGAACCGTTTTGAGTGGGCCGGACAAGCGGTTCCGCGTCTGCTTCGGGGAGGGGGGGGGGGGGGGCGTGTGGAAAATACTATGGTGGCGCAGTGGTCGAAGTGGATAGGCTTACGTTGCTCGGGCTGCGAGGCACGCGCTTCTCGCCAAGCGTTCTTGTGGAATGCGGACCGCGTATGGCAGAGACGCCGATGAGCGTCCCTTGCGGCGCACTCATCACATGTACCATGTAGTCCCGCGTTTCTCGCTATGTGAGGTGCGGTGCGCGCGCACCCCCTCGACCACAGCGCCTCTTCTGTCCACGTCCGGCGCCTCACTTTGAACGCCTCGTTCGGCCCACTCAAAGGCTTCTAATGCATCCTACTATAACGTTTGGCTCGCGTGCTCTCAGGGAGCCTCGACTACCGATCGGCGGCGTTTTCTGATCACGCTGAAAAAGTGTTGCAGGGTACCTTTAAAATTGCATCATAGATGTCGCCCTCACCACTTCTGGCGGACAACCACTTCTGGCGGTCACCACTTCTGGCGGCCGAGCGGACTAAGCAGACCAGGCCAAGCCACGTGAAAACTCAACATGGCCTCCTGGGCCGTCTCGTCTGTAGAGCCGAATCGCAACGTACAATGCGGGAATAGCATTCCACTTTGTTGCTATCGCATTCATCACTTCGTCTTTGCGGTGAAACTGTGTGTTTTACTTTTCTTCCCGAACTCGCTATTCGCGCGGAAACGAAGTGCGTAAGCTTTCCCTTCTCTATTATAACGCCCGCTGTGAGGCATGCGCCTTCGTTCTTCAATGTTTATTTGTCTTTTGCTGTATTTTCTTAATGCCTGGGAAAGCAACAGATTTTTTTTTATTGCCTAGTTTTTTTATTCGTTTGGTGGGTCTTTCGGTGGTCAGTCATTTCGTCTCTTCTCGTTTCCTCGTATCTTTCCCTCCGCGCCAGTATAGCCAAGCCTTTCAAGAGAAAAAAGAAGCACTTCCCCACAAATCCTGGTTATTTATTCTTTCAACTTCCATGTTTCCACCGCTTCTTTTATTCTTTTGTTTGCTCGTTCCTCTCTCGCTGTTTCCATGGCTTTTCCAAGCTTCCCCTAACTCTTGCGGGGGCTTAGAAAAAGTTGCGCATTCCAAATCGCCGTGGCCGGAGCCCTAAAGCTTAGACAGTCACGATGATACACAAAGGCGAACTTGCGCTTGAGGCGCTAGTTCCACGAAACGAAAAAGGAAGGCTCAAGGAAGGAGTTGGAGGGAAGGATTCGAAAACAATTAATTAGGGATGAGGACGAGAAGGAGAAGGAAGCAAAATTGAGCGGCGCACAAAGTGAGCTTCGTAATCCCGGCCCGGGAATAAATGCGTAGCCAGGCAAGAGACTGGCCATACTGCGTAGACAAGAAGCTGGTAAAATACTTCAGTGCATTGTTTTTGTCTCTCTTTTTTTTTTAGGTGTAAAAGGCGCAACAAACGCGTGCGTGGTCTTTCTGAGCAGATCGTATGCGCGCTGTCCGTGCGGGAGAAGGGGAGAGAAGGCTAACCAATTCGGTTTGAGTGATGCTTAGCATCAAGGTTCGCGATGGCGTGCTTCGAAAAGCGTGGTTTACGTTGTATGCGGCGTTGCCGATGGGGCGAGAATGGATGGTCGTGACTGGTTTGGCTGCACGACGTCCGATGGCTTATGTGGCAGGCAGGTGCATGTGCTGCTACGAGCGCAAATCTGCCACAACACTGCATGACGTGAAACACCCGGTGTTCTACGAGCAATTTATTCTGTGTTGCCCGGTAATACTCAACACTGCATATAAGTAGCGGTCATAGGAAGGGCTTTGAGAACCGTGCTGGTTGGTTGGTTGGTTGGTTGGTTATTATTTTGTTTATTTATACGATACCTGCGTTGCCTCGAAGCCATTATTGCAGGGGAGACAGCTTTGGTACCACGTGCTACATGTTTTACTGTGGTAAGCAACAAAACATACAAAACAAGGTTAACATCAAGGTAAAGAAGGTGAAAAAGGCAACATGGTTAACGTTTTCAAAGGTAACAGAAAGCTGAAACAAAACAAGAACAATTACGCATTATTGTAAACACTATCGGGAATAAAAATCATGATCATCAACTCCAGGCCGTCCCGAGGGCTCGTGTCGTCGCCGAGAGTCATCATCTCCCGGTTCCGACATGGGTGGAGCCACCGACTTGATTGGAGAGGTCTCTCGGCCTCTTCATCTTGTCCCTCAGGGCTCGAATAAAGTTATTTGTATGTATGTATGTATGTATGCATGTATGTATGTATGTATGTATGTATGTATGTATGTATGTATGTATGTATGTATGTATGTATGTATGTATGTATGTATGTATGTATGTATGTATGTATGTATGTATGTATGTATGTATGTATCGGACGCAGAAACGTAGAATTCAGGTAACAAGTTCCAATCTCGTACAGTTTGTGGATAAAAAGACTTGGAAAAATGGTTTGTGTTAGAACCGTATGCGTGTACTTCCTTGGGAGTGATCGTGCCTAGTCGAAACATAGGATGGTTATGACAGGTAGGTGCGGCTGTCAACGCCCTGTTTGATTATAAAAGATACGGTGAAAGAATTTGAGTCGTAAGTTTTTTCTGCTAGTTGTTAATGTTTCCTAGCCCAGCAATACTTTTAACTCAGTGACACTTTGAAAACGGTTGTATAGTTACTGGAGACAAATTGTGCAGCCTGATTTTGAAGTTTTTCTGTTGCTCTTATCAAATAGTCCTGGTAAGGGTCCCAAATAATAGAGGCGCAATCTAGAATAGACATAACATGTAAAAAGTACAGTGTTTCTTCAACATCTTTGGACACTGATTTGAAGTTTATAAGAATAAAAACATTTTACTTGCTTTAGATATTTTGTGTTCGATATGTAAGTTCCATTAAAGTTTCGGCGTAAAATACACCCCGGGGTACTTGCACTCTGAGACTGCGTTTATTGCTGTGCCTTCAATTGTGTATTGTGTTTGATGATCAATTTTTTTTATTTGATAAACGGATATGATTACATTTACCAAGATTCAAGCTCATCTGCCAGCGCAGGCCATATTTGCTATTTTATCAAGGTTGGTCTGCAGGATTGTTGTATCTGATATTGAAATAATTTCTGTGTAGGCGACACAGTCGTCTGCAAATAGTTTAATAGGGTCTGTATGTCATATACGGTATCATTAATATATATAAGGAACAAAAGTGGCCCCAGAACGCTACCCTGGGGCACTACTGAAGATAGTGTTATGTGTGATGAGCTACAACCATTAAGGACTACGCTCTGTGTAAGACGATTTAGATAATTACAAATCCAGTTTTGGGTTTGATTATGTATGTTTGAGGATCTTAACTTAATATTTAGCACTTGATAATGACATACTGTGTCAAATGCCTTTCTGAAGTCATGTCCACATGTTTATTTTTGTCACGGAAGTTACCTATATAATGTTGAAATTCAACTAATGGAGCATTGCATGAGTGACCGTCACGAAATCCGTGCTGTGAAGCAGTGAGAAAGCTGATTGATTAAAGATATTTAAATAAATGACTGTATAATACGTGCTTAAAAATCTTGCAAGATACTGACGTTAATGGAAATAGGCGTGTAGTCTTCCACCAGTTTTTTGTCTCCCGATTTAAAGATGGGATTAATAGCCGGAATTTTCCAGTCCTGTGGAATCAACCCTTGTCTCGTAAGATATTTGAAATATAATACAGAGTTATTGTCATTGTAAATATGTCATTGTATTATATGCCATTTTATTATATGTCATTGTATTATATATTGTAAAATATGTCATTGTATTATATATAATACAATGACATATTTTTAGTATGTGGGATGTAATTCCATCAGGACCGATAGATTTAGAGGTGTCCAGCTCCCGCAAGAGACTCAATACCGTTTACATCTATGTTTATTTCAGGTATGCCGTTGGTGGAGGTAAAGTTAATAGGAAGGGATGCAGCTGTACCAGTGATTATTCTGTCAGAAAACACCGACTTAAAATAATGAATGAACACTTCAACCTTTTTAGCGTCTGTCGTTATAGTAGTTCCATCGGATTTTAAAGCTGGAATGGTAGTGTCATCACTACCACTTGTTCTTATATATTTCAAGAAGGCTTTAGAATCTTTTTTCAGATCTGTGTTTAATTGGGGAAAAAATGATTGTTTTGTTTCCTTGATTCCTAGCTTTAGCATCACGTATGCATCTTTTAAGTTCTGGTGGTTAAGTGAAGTGCTATTTTTACAGCATTTTTTTTACTGACTTCTTGCTTTCCATATGAGCCTGCGCACTTCAAAATAAATCATGGTTTATCTTTTTTTCTTTTGCCGCAGGAATTTCGTAGGGTCATATTTCTCAAATAGTTCTAATAGTTTGCTGCGAAAAGTGGACCGTAAATGCTCTGCCTCACTATTTTCTGACAGACGCTGAAGTATTGGCAAATATGTTACTAATTCTGCCTGAGGCGTCAAAGTTACCTTTCTCAAATAAGAGTACTCGCCGTGCGACTTCCACACTCATCGGGACCACTGAAACGTTTAAATTTGTAACAACTGCCTGATGGTCTCTTAGCCAAGGCTGCGTTGACACTTTGGTTACAGCGTCGGAGTCATTACAAAGAACAAGATGAAATGTAGCCTGTAGCAACGAGCACATATTGGGTCAAATTGTTTAACATAAGTACTCTTTTAAAACTTGTATTAATTAATAATTTGTTAGTTATTACACCATCACTAGTCAAAGTTATATCTGGGAGGTTAAAATCGTTACCCAAAAAAACCGTATCAGAGAGCACTGATACGATGTCAGCAAGATTACGAATCAGAATTTCATCACTATCGGGTGGGAGGTAGAAAGATCCAAAGAAAGACTCAGTTGAGGGCGTTATTATCGCGCTCACACAGTTAACAAAGCGCTGACCACAGCAACATGAGAGCGGTACACACCGTTTCACTTCGAGTGTTCCATGATATGAAGCTGCAGGCCTCCCCTTCAGTACAGCGCATCTTCCTAATAAGCAGCACTCGCAGAACGCAAAGGACGAGCACAGAGCGCAGGCACATTTCAAACAAAAAAAAACACCGACTGCTAAACTCGACTTATCGAGAACGACGCGCACCACACCACACGCACAAAAACCGGAGACTATTTCGCCAGCGCATTGAGTCACGTGGTACATAGTCCCGCGCGCCCGCGCGCTGCGCACGCGCGGCGGTCAGGGCAGCCGAGGTTACCTAGGCGACGAGACGAACCGGCGCCTGTCGGCGCCGGCGAACGTTCGCTCCAGCCGTTGTTGGATTGCGCGGCCGCAGCTCTATTTCTGCGGCCTATTTCGTTATGCTTCTTTAACAGTGTATTCGAATCGCAGTGTGCATTGCGACGATGCTGTAAGGACTGCACGGGCTGCATGTCACAGCGCACGAATGTAATATTCAAGAGCAATATTTAGCGTAGCTTTACTTGCTTAACGTCGTGAAGACTGGTGAAACAGCGGAGCTAATGGCTTTTTGATGCATTTGGAGCCCGGCTCAAAATGCATCACGTCAATGTCCATTTTTAAGAGACCTGATCGCCCGTTTCCGTCGAGGTTATGGCTGTGTCAACTGCGCGGAGGGTATTTTGCAGATGGCAGATGTTTTACCTCCAGCTTTAAGATCATCGCTCTTAAGGGGGGATGGGGGGGGGGTGGGGGTGGGGTGGGGGGCTTGTGCGCAACATTACCTTGATTCGGGCTAGTTCACTTAAAGTATTCAGAAAGCGCGCAAATGACAAAGACGAGAGGAACACATACAACAGGATTGGCCTTGATCCTTTTGGATAAGCGGCGCTCCTGTTGTGTCTTCCGTCTTTGTAGTTCGCGCGCTTTATGAATGAACACTGTGTTTCGCTTACGTTACTTCCTACTTCGATTCGTTACTAGAACCGCAAGCAGCTAGTAGGACGGGCCTTGCTGGTATCAAGACGGTTCATGTACACTTAATATATAAGCAAAACCTGCCCAAAAATTTTGTACATTTGTAGCCTTGTTCATTACACCCCTCAGATGAGGGTGTAAATGGGGTGTTGCAAGGGTGTTTTACTTACCAACACCCAGATTTTGAAAATAAGGGTGTAATAAGGCTGTTCATAAGGGTGATTTTAACGCAAACACCCGCATTACACCCTTAAGGGTGTACATTTTTTTACTGTGTAATGGGCAATGAGAGACAGAAGACTCCGATTGGACAGATACCCGCAGTCCGCTTTTAGTTAACGCGCACGCTGCGAATTTTTATTGTTCAACAACGCACAGGAGAAATCTCCCACCGGCACTACCTTGCAGGTCAAGATCCAGTGCCTATATATACGGGGGTGGCCAGTGAACGGTTGTACAGCGCGAGCAGTCGGTTTTTGCAATCAAGAAACTCGCTAGCAGACGCGGTCGGCGTTGCGAGGCGAGAGAGGGGGGGGGAGTGGGAGAGGAGAGAGAGGGGACGGGGACGCGCATGCGCAATGGGGGGTGTAAACGCCGCTGGAGGCATGCCTAAAGGAGAAAGAGGGGGGAAAGCGTAGGAGAGGAAAGAGGGGGGGAGGGGACGCGCATGCGCAGTGGGGGGTGTGGACGCCGCGAGAAGGGATGCCTAGAGGAGAGAAGGGGGGAGCGTTGAAGAGGAGGTGTGTGGAGAGGGTCTGCGCATGCGCAGTAAGGGTGGTCAGGCCGCACACCACCAGATTGAAGCTCCGCTCTAAGATACTTCGCATCTAAAACTGGCTTGAAGCAGGTGATATCTCAAGAGTTTCCGTCCTTAGCTTCGAGTACTGCTTACCACCTTTATCACACATTGCAGTCGTCGTTTTCGAATCTTCTGTGAACGTCCACACCGCGCTCCTTTTGTGATTGCTCGCCATTATGACAAAAGAAGCAATATACACACCAAAATGTAATAATGACGCAATATACCAAGCAAGCACCACGTGTATTTTGCCGGCGGTTTACCAGCACACGATAGAAGAAAGGGGGTGAGTGGAGGTGAATGCAGTAGTAGGCTGTGAGCGGAGAGAAGCCGGCAAGTGCATTTGTGCCTCTTGCTCGCCTTTAAGCATTGAGGAGGGTTTGGAGGTGGATGCCGTGGGCGACGGAGACCAGGGCGAGTTCATTTCTGCCTCTATGGGGTAGGGCCGCCGGCGGCTTGGGGTTCGTTCTACTAGCGTACAAATATGCGCTGTAGTGAAAAAGATTATGTGCGCTCGACTTTTGCGTCTCGGCATCACTCGCATCGCACTCATGCGCACCGGCCGAGGGGCGGTGTTGAGAATGGTGGTGGCGGCTGCCGTAATCGATTAATCGAATATTTTTAATCGATTAATTCGATTAATCGAAAGGCAGGAATCGATTACGAATAACTGATTAACTGTGCAATTTTAATCGATTGATCGTTCATCGATTTTACCATCCCTAGTACTTAGCTATTTAACAGGCAGGTTACAGTATACATGTGTTCATGGGTATAAATCGCAGTTAAAACCAGTAAAACTAGGTGTGCCACAGGGTTCTATACTGGGCCCCCCTATTGTTTTATTATTTACATAAATGATGTCGTCCACGTGCCTGTAGCATCTTCTATAGTCATGTATGCAGACGATACGAGCTTGTTTTAGGGGCGAAGCTCCTTATGGCATCACCTAGGCGGTTCTCGGTTGTCCATGCATCCTGAGTAGCCAGTAGGCACTGGATTTCGACCTCCAAGGTAGTGCCTGTGTGAGATGTCTCCTGTGCGTGATTAAACAATAAAAAAAATTTACAGCATACATGTAAAATTAAAGTGAGCTGCAAGTCGCCATGACTCATCGACCCTTTACTATAAACGCACCCGATCTCACGTCGTTGATGATGTACTGCGCAGAATTCGCGGAAGATTACCGGTTTACCGACGAACCTCCGAAGCTTCGCCCACTCATCATCATTCACTCCGTGGATATGGTGTCGTCATCTCCAGTTCTCGTCTCGTTTCCGAGAAGGCGCTGTCCCATAGACATGCGTACAATATGGCGGTTGGGTGAAGGTACGCTAGATGGCGTTGGCAGTGCAGCTGCTCTCCGATTGCGCGGGGATCTCTCATTCCCCGGATCGCCGTACGAGTGCGCTTGCCGGATCGTGCTGCTTGGCGGACCATGGACGCCGACCGGTCGTTGAAGTTTGAATAAAATTCAACACACACTATCGCTTTGATTACTGCTAGGGCGAAACCACTGAAGATTTCACGGTGTAACCATGATTGCTTCAGTCACCATAACTCTCATCGACCCTTTAGTATAAACGCGCCCGATCTCACGTCGGTGATGATGTACTGGGCAGAATTCACGGAAGATTCACGGTTTACCGATGAACCTCCGCAGCTTCGCCCACTCATCATCATTCACTCCGTGGATATGCTGTGATTTTTTTTCTCTGACAGCTGTTTAAAAGATCTAGAGAAGAAAGCGAACGAATGCTTGGTCTCTCTTTCATACTGGCTAGATTCGAATCAACTACAACTGAATGTTAATCAAACTAAATTTATTTTATTTAAGAGCAAAAAAACAAGTGTTAAGATTATAATATTTCCCTCTGGTTTAAAAATAACGAGATCCAACGTGTCCCTTTGTTTAAATTTTTAGGTGTTCTTTTCAATGAGCACGTGAGCTGGACACCGCAAATAAACAAAATGCATGCCAATATGTCGAGATCGATTTCTATTTTATACAAACTTAGGTACCTAGTTCCAGACTGGTTAAAGCTCCAGCTATATTATTCTTTAGCTCATTCACATCTACATTACTGTCTTTTAATTTGGGGCACTACTTCAAAAACCAATCTAGACAGGCTATTAGTTTTACAAAAAAGAGCTGTACGCTTTATAGAAAATCTGCAGCCTAGGGAACACACTCCTTCATTTTTCGGCAAGCTTCAGATATTTACTGTCTACCAATTATACAATCGTAAACTCACCTTATATATCGGTAAACAGATAGGAAACACCATTGGCAGTTACATGGAGCATTGCTACCCAAGCGATGCTCCCTATGATCCACGCTTTGACCGTTTTCGATTACCTTTATTCAAGACAACTTTTGGAAAGAAAACCTTATCTTATCAAATACCTCATCTAATCCACAACAATAGCTATGTCCGTGAACTTTTAGAACAAAATAATGGTAAAAGCAGTCTGAAGAAAAAAGTTAAGATGTATTTCCTTTCTTGTACCGTGCCCTAACTATATTATCTATTACAAATATTCCTTTTAGTGTTTTTTGTACTTTTGTATAATTGTGTAAAAGTCTCTCTTTTCTTTCAAATGTGTATTTATATATAGTACTTATTCTTCTGACTTAATATTCTCATGGTATCAGTTTTTTACATATTTTTTATTGTCTTGCTATGGGCAAATTGTGTTGGTTGTAGAGTGCTATTTTAAAGTGTATGTTTCAGGTATGCTTTCTAGTTTTTGAATTTGGCTTTTGTGTCCCCCCCCCCCCCCCAAAAAAAAGAAATATGTATAATTTGTTGCACTGCATCTGAGCAAATGTATGGGTGGAGGGACCCTAGTAAGGCAGAAGTAATCTGCCTTTAGTCCCTTCAACCTAGGCAAATTTTCCTTTTGTCTAAATAAACTGAATGAATGAATGAATGAAATACAGATGCTGATACTCGTTTTGCGAGACGAATCAGAATAGAGATACGGGATACCCAAAGAATACCTAACATACCGTTTCAAATACATTTATATATATATATATATATATATATATATATATATATATATATATATATATATATATATATATATGTATATATATATATATATATATATATATATATATATATATATATATATATATATATATTTATTTATTTATTTATTTATTTATTTATTACATACCTGCATTGCCCCAGTGGGCATTACAGCAGGGGGGGTTACAGTCATAAAGAAACAAAGTGATCACACACACAAAGCGCGGTAAACTACATCGTTGTCCAAAATGTTCACAATGTCAAGCCATAGAGCATTCCATTCTCTTATGGCTCGTGCAAAAAAAAAGAATACCTGAAGACGTCACCTCTGAAAGGAAATTCGCTGACTTTCAGTGCATGGTCGCCTCTCGACGACACATAAGTGGGTACCTTGATATACCTTTCTCGCTCAATGCCAGTTTTAGAATGTCCGTTTTAGAAACAGCGTGAAAAAAATTTCAGTCTACGGTTTTTCCGGTGGTCTTGAAGTGCCTGCCACGATAATTTACGTTTGCTTTCCGTCATGTTTTATTATAATTGTTGAGTACAAACCATACCGCCTTATTTTGCACCTTTTCAAGCTGCTGTGTGAGAACAGCTGTGTGCGGATCCCAACAAATACAACTGTAATTAAGTATACTGCGAACATAAGTGAAATACAGCTGCTGTTTCAATTTTCACTGAAATTACGGCGAAGAAAGCTCAGCGAACTTATTGCCTTATTCTTCATGTGCGAAATGCGTCTGTTCAACCTTAAATCAGACGTAACAAAATACCTAAATATTTATATTCTTCAGCTTTCTTTAAGGACATCTTTTTCAGTGTATATGCGCAAGACTGAAATACGCGTTTCCTTGAAAAGGTGACGTGAACACATTTCTGAAGATTTAAGGACGGCTGAAGATTTGTACTACATAGATTCAACACAAGTTCACTTGCGTTCTCGCCTGCATGCGTATCAGCTACACCATAAAAAATTAAATTGTCCCGCCTTTGACGATACTCAAGATGGTCAATTTTCGAAGTTAAAGCCGCCATTGCTACCTGATTCCGATGCTATTGTGCCTCAACGTTAGCTATTGTTGAGCGGATGCCGTCGACTCTCGTGATTGTTTCCTCCAATGACCAAATACGGACCTTCAGTTCTTCCATTTCAGTGGAGAACTTGTTCTCCAGTACCGAAAGCTTTTTCATTACTGTGTTTTGACCCGCTATCAGGCGATCCAACTGTTGGAATCCAACCTTTTTGAAAACCAATTAAAGCCAGTTTCACGCCTGTGAAGTTTGAGTAGGGTGTGTTCAGATAAGAACGTCGGTGCATGTCCGCCGACCCCCTTTAATTTCGCCGACAAAAATATATTTTGTTTTCCGATCCCCCAGGACTACAAAACCACTTTTGGTTTAGCGAAAAAAAATTTCACCTTTAAAAAAATTCACAAGTGTCCACTGAGCCGCCACCCCCTCTTTAGAATTTCGCGAAAATGGGATTTCGATGGGAAGCGATAAATATCAAGCGGTGGATCCTCTCCAGCCACCTCCTTTCTGAGGCGTACGCAGGCTCACATGCGCGAAAGATTTTGAAAGCGATTCCTGCGAAGAGTGTGACTCAGCATCGCGGCACGCTCAGAGGCTGGGACACGTGTAGAAGTTTTTTTTTTATTTGCGTAAAAAAATGTAGTAATAATTTGCTTTTCAAAACAAACTGTTCCTGTTTTATTTCTGTCAATCCGTCAATCCACAGAAGACATTCACGACCTAAAAATAAAGATAATGGCCACTATTGCTCCATGCTTGTTCAATGTTGCGGTTAGTCAGTATACGCCAATTTGGCCACTTTTCATGCTTCGTAGCTCCGACCTCACAAATATAATGCCTCATGTTTTTACAGATTAAGTTAGAACCCGTCATTGGCTTTAATTCTGAAGAGTTTAAAGAAAATCTAAAATGGCGTTTTTTTTAAATGATCTTCAAAGTATTGTATTTTGAGAGACATGTCCTCAGTTGAACATTTCTGGTTAACGTGTGAAGTCACTCTCAGGTATTTCGGTCAGCAAACTTATTTACCTAACATATGACAATGTTTTTAAAAATTTTGGGAAGTCTGGCGTTTATACGCGCGGAGAAAAAAACATCTTAAATTTGAGCATTATTGAGCTTTGTACCGATTTCGCTATTTTTTTCTCAACAAAACAACATAAAAACTGCAAAGTAGTAATTTTTTCTTCAACTTTTTTGATCACTGGCTTTACTCAACAGAAAGATATAACAAAACATAGACGTTTCGCCACCTATACGGGTGGCATCGTCAGTACACAAATGGTAATTTTTTGTAATTTTTAGTAATTTTTTTTCGACACAAACTATTCGTAGTATGCGGTGAAAATATTTCAGACCTACAGCTACAATAGCGTTTTTGTAGCGTCTCATCGAAATCCCATTTTTGCAAAATTCTAAAGAGGGGGTGGCGGCTCAGTGGATACTTGTGAATTTTTTTTAAAGAAGGCGAAATGTTTTTTTTTTTGTGAGACCAAAAGTGGTTTTGTGGTCCTGGGGACTCTGAAAACAAAATATATTTTTGTCGGCGAAATTAAAGGGGGTCGGCGGAAATGCACCGACGTTCTTATCTGAACAGACCCAGTAAACAGCGGAGCTGCCAGGCAAGCGCCACTACCTGGCGAACACAGACTAAATTGTTTTATTCATCTTCATCTCTCTCTTATTTCTTTCATCTTTCTTTATCTCTTTCCATATGGCCCTCTCTCCTCCTCTGCCTGAGAAGTGAGGATAAGGATCCTCACTTCTCTCTCCCACCTCTGCTATGCTTTACTGTACACGGCTATGCTATTGTTTACCCTCTCACCATGTTCTTTACCTCCTCCTCACCCTCCCTTCCCAATCCCATTATCTTTCTAAATTATGCCACACAAGGCTATGGTGGGCTTTGCCCTCTTCCCTCCTCATTTCCATTCTCCTCATCTTCATATTACTCCTCCTCACCCTCGTTTTTCTTCCCCCCCTCTCTTGATGTACTATACTATGCATGGCTGTGGTGTCTAGGAGCTGCTTTGCACATACCCGCTTCCTGTGGCGCATAAGCACCGAGTTTTCTGAGACAGTTTTAAAGCGATAGCGTTAAAGAGCTCGTTCCGCAGAAATTCCGGCGTCAGTGTCGGCGTCGTTGGTTGTGAGCGAAAAATCATGTTGTCCGTGACCGAAAAATCGAGAAAGATGCAAATAAAGTAAATAATGAAATGTTTCGGGTCCGAGTGAGGATCGAACCCAGGTCGTCTGGGTGGCAAGCAGGCGTTCTAACACACAGCCACACGTTTGCGTGGAAATACAGTGAAAATAACTTCCTCTGCTTGGAAAAGCAGTGAAAATAACTTTTATGCTTTACAAACACACGCGTCCTGTATACAGGCGTCACAATACAACATGTAAAGTTTGGGGACCCTTAAGCTTCGCCTGTAAGAGTTCAACGCGATAGCGATATCCTGTCCCGAGTGCATACTTCAACCACTTAGGGCATACTTGCTATGCACCCACTGCGTGGTGTTAGGGAATACGCGCGGTAAGGTGTGTGCCTTTTGTAATGGATGGCCGGGTTTAAACTACGACATTGTTATGATAGTCCTATGTTCTGACGCCCAATGGCATTGCGCGCTTGTACCACGCAATATTACTGGGACATTACATGTTATATTGCGACGCCTACATAAAGGACGCTTGCGTTTGCGAAGCACGAAAGTTATTTTCACTGCATTTCCAAGCAGAGGAAGTTATTTTATATGTATTTCCAAGCAGGGGCGTGGCCGAGTGGCAGAACACCTGCTTGACACGCAAACGGCCTGTGTTCGATCGTCACTCGGACCCGGAAATTTTTATTATTCATTTTATTTGCATCTTTGTCGATTTTTCGGTCACGGGACAAGATGATTTTTCGCTCACAGCCAACGACGCCGACCCCGACACCGACGCCTAAATTTCTGCTGAACGAGCTCTTTAACGCTATCGCTTTAATATCGCACTAATATTGCGCGGTACAAGCGTACATTGCCATCGGGCGTCAGAATATGCGAATATCATAACGACATCGTGGTTTAAAGACGGCCACCCATTACAAAAGGCACACACGTTATTGAGGGTACTCCCTTAATACCACGTAGTGGGTGCACAGCAAGTTCGAAAACATTTCACGCGTATAATACTCGTGGTTTAAAGCATGCTACCCATTACACAGTATTTACTAAGTGGTTGAAGTACGCACTAGGGACACGATATCGCTATCGCATTCAACTCTTAAAGCGAAGCTTAAGGGCCACCAATTTTTACGTTTGCCCACAGAGTTATTTGAAGTTTAAACAGCTCCGCAAGTATCTTCGAAACTGCACAGCACTGCCCTGCACAGCGAAGGCCAATCAGTTCTCACTCCTTCTATCAATCAGGTTGTTTGATTCATAGTGGGTGTACAAGACGAGGCAAGGATGAAGGCACTACGAGCGATATATGGGTGTTTGGCGAGACACGGAACGAACGCCCATAGTGCTCCATACTCCGTAGAGTACCGAAACGTTCTATGAAAAGATTTCTTGAGCGGTTTTGCTATGGACGGCCAAAGCTCATGTAGCTTATATCGTAGTTTCTCTGGGCCCAATATTGCGTCATCTATAAGCAGGCATTTGAATGTATGAAGGGTGCCATGTTTTTAACGACATTGATACAATTTGTGCTGTTCAAACGTGTGAAAGGAATATCCGGCATTGAACATCAGTGTTTTGCTGTGGATGTCTGAGAGAGGGCTGTAAAAACTCGTGGACTATACCGCACGCAACACTGAGTTTAGATGGCGCTGGTTATCTACCTGAGCGATCTTTAATATCAGACTATGGTGATGACCTAGAGGTCACGTGAGTGCAATTTTGTTAGAAACAAGAACATCAGGAAAGATGGCACTTTTCAGCTTTAGCGAATGATGAAATATTTCGAAACCAAAGGTATCAATGAAGCCTGCTGTTTTCCGTTCCTTTTAGAAGATTCGCGCAGTCGGTTATACAAGAAATATATGGGCATGTTAGAAGGTACAGCTTTTGGCATAGTTCAGTGGCACAGTTGGCATAGTATTGGCTGTTGGCATAGTTGAATCCATTGGTGCCATCACTAGAGGTAAGGGAACAGTGCTACATGCATAATGAGCAACTTCATATTACACACTACAGAAACCTGCCACTTCGGCGTCAATTTGAACGTTAGGACAAGATTTTTTTCAAGTTTACTCGCGTAATGCCATTGGTTCAGCTGGTAAATCGAAGGATTATTTTGTACACGTCGTTGCTTATGGAACGGCTCAGAGGTCTTCCGTGTGAGTGACGGTCTCTTCTACGTCGTCGAGCATCAGATGTCGCCGGACCATCTCCCAGCAGTCCTCGTTGAGGTCGTCCAGCTGCACGCATCCATCGCCACACGGATGGCACACGACTCGCTCTTTGACGACGCCCGTGATGCGCATCTACTCGTCCAAGCTCACTGTGCTTTTGAGATGGCAACGCGCCAGGCCTCTGATTTCGGCTACGCTGACGTCCGCAAGCTCCGCAGTGTCTTCTAGCAGCTCGGGATGGCGCTTGCAGATGAGCTCCAAGGCTGCCGTGCTATACCTGTGATGAGTGAAACAAATGAATCTGCGATTCACTTGCCGAGACGCTTATTCACGAAATTTGTGAGCTTTTAGATGAGAAGGGAACGTACATATTTTGAAGTTGTCATTCTTTTTCATGATGTGTGTGTCATGCACGCGTGGTATGCACTGCGCATTGCTTTCAGTACCGATTGCCAGCTACTGGGAGCGATTACGGTGCTGTATTGATATCAGATACTTGTAAATGGCTCCAGGATTTTTTTTCTCATTCGGTGAGGGCCGAAGGTCGGCCAAACTCACACATGAATCGACTCACTCCGACTCACCCAGACTGAAGTCGACCCGTGAGTCTGGCTCCGAGTTAGTGCCGATGAGTTTATATTTCGTGAGTCTGAGTCCAAATGAATCCGCTTGAGGAACGTTTTGGTGTGTATGAGCCCGAGTGAGTGCTAAGCGAAATATATATTTTTTGAGTTAGGCTGCGTGAGCTTCATTTATTTTTATGACCCATGGTGAGGGTAGCTCTAATGGAGATGTCCTCTGAGGTGGCAGGGACACCTTTGAAGAAAACAGCTGTGCCAGGAGTCTTCTGGCGCTTTGTGGTAGATGCAAGGGGTCCGTGCAGGTAAAAATGTCAAAACCTGACAGACCCACAAGGCGACATAATAAATACCATAATTTATGCCGCTGCCGAGAAGTTACCAGTCTGAGTTTCTTTTTTATTTCAGACATCCATAAACATGTAAATGGCTGAGCAGAAGAGGAAATAATTCACTGACGATTGCGATACCCCATGAAGCGACATTTGAGTGCTGCTCTACACGCGGTTTCAATTGGTGAAATCTTGGCTGAATCGGGCAATCTGTCAAATGCGGCACGTCAAAAATGGAGCGAAGTGCGACTCGACTCGTAATTGATGAAAGCTTCCACTTCCCGCGTGCCCAGTTGACAGGGCGGTCAAAGTATGAGATGATGGTCGCGTTCGCTCTTGCAAGATAAACATGACAGCCTTCAAGGGCCATGGTAAGACTGTTCCCGCTAGAACTAAAGGACTGACACAACTGTGCGGCGCGGAATATTTTGAATTTCCCGCTCTCATCGAAGGAGAACAACGTTAGCTTTGTGCGTGGGGGGCGCGCGAGCTCGAAAAAACCAAGTAGCCATTTTTGCGTTCTGGACTCACGTGGACGCCAATAAACGTCTGTGTGAGTTCTTTAGTCCGTGATTGTTGGCTGTTCTGTTTGCCGCGTATTTTATTGGGCAAAGTGCTGTTCTGTTTACGCCACTGTAATGCGCATAAGTATCTAAGGTGGCGTGGTGGTAAATTGCTAGGATCAGAACGATTAGTGCAATGCCAAGAAGTGGTATTCAGTAAGCCGTGTTTCTTTAGCTTTCACTTCCCGTTGCCACTTCTATACTTGTATAAGTAAAGGGAGTAATTTCTGACATGCGGTATTTAGTTCTATTGTCTATAAATTAGCCATGAATATGCCAACATGCAATAAAAAGCATCTAAAAATAGCGGAATGTTGTCTCTTCAAGAAACTGAAATTACAAAAATATGGTAAAGAATAATGAATAGAAAAATGACCAAAAAGAGCGAACATAGCGCCACGTGGGATACTAACTTACGTCAGATACCTTAGTGCAGCCTTTTTTGCTGAGCACTCTTTACGAAATATACAACTAAGACGAGGCATACCTGTCCAATTCAGTGGTCTTCATGAACGCAGCAGCAGCCGCCAGCAGGCCCAAGTTCCTGCGCGTTGCCTCGTAGATGGAAAACACGCTCATCGATGCGTCCGGCCATCCTTGGTCCAACCGACCCTCGAGAATTACGCCAAGAAGTGTGTGATTGTCCTTGATGTCGAGGGACAGGCGATTGACGAAAGCGCGCAGACTTGCCACGTTGCAGTCTCCGAAGGTGAGCTTTCGGATGTTCCTGCTGGCATGGACTGCGTCAGCTATGCTCTCCACGTCCCTGTTGCTCAAGCTGTCTACGTAGAGGGTGAGTTCCAGGATGCCTTCAAGAACTGCAATTTCAGTCTTCTCGCTTTCAGCAGCGAACCTGAACGATGTCAACGAAGGAGCAAAGCATCAAGTATTTCATGAGCTGTTCTCGGCAGGTTTCGGGAACCAGTGATCCTCTGAGAGAGAGTTCTTTCAAACTTTCACTTTGCATGAGACACAAGAGCAAGTTGTTGGTCGCGTGCTCTTCCATGCTTGTCCCTAGGAGGTCGAGGACGACTAGAGATGGCGAAGTTCGCACGAGTGCTGCTAGTGCAGTGGGAAACTCGACACAGCAGTCACTGAAGAACGAGCACTGCAGTTCTTCGAGACTGGTTAGAGATGGTATGGTCTCACATATGCTCTCGGTCATCGGGAGACACCAAAACTGGAGCCTTAGTTTCTTGAGGCGCGAGTAAGGAAGTGCGTCGCAAAGAAGCGATGAGCACTTCCCCAATTGGAACGGTGTAATGTTAAGAGCTGCAATGCATTTATGACATTTCAGAAGGCGGTGCATTAAAGACGCGCTCAGCTTTGATTGGAAATTCTGCAGGTTCCGGCATGTGCAGGCCGGAATTTGCTAGGGTGATTAAACCGAGCTGTCCGCGCGATCTCGGTATTTCTTGTAATTGCATTCTCGCGGAAAATAAGAGTTCATTTAAAGCCGTCAGATGTCGGACAATCTGACAAGGTCTCTCAGGTGTCTTCGTGCATGAACTGCCGTACTTGACGACGGCGCCCACGAAGCAGCCGGAGACGCCCTCTATCTCAGCCCATTGGTCAGCATAAGATAAGAGTCCGCCTTCAGCAAGGGGCGAGTCCGCGTTGTCATCCATTTTCTTCGGCCTGCGAGAGTTCAGTTAAATAATTTGCCACTGTTCTTGTCTGCAGTGAAGGATTTCTCTTAAACAGGAAATCCGTTGTAGCTATCGAAATATGGTAAGTCGTTGATTTGAATGGTGTCAAGCAATATGGCGCTTCACGCAGGGTAAAGTAACAACAAAGGCATGATTTTCGACGGGAAGTCGAAATGTCAACGTCTATGAGATCATCATTTCGGTCTAGATTAGTTTTATGACCCTTCTAATTCTCACCTACTTCCCCGACCAGACTTGATAATATCGCATAATTGATTTCAGAGTGCAAGGGTTAGTTGTGGTTATGACTATAGAAAAAACAAGCTCAAGTGTGGGCGCGACGGTCGCACGGCCGAGCTATGCGTTGCTGGGGATAGACGCTGCCGGCAAAGGCGTTTTGTTACGGAATTTAGCAGCGGCGGCGTCAAGGACGCGTGCGCGCTAATAAATATTGGAGGCACAAAGGAACGAGGATAAGAAACGACAGAACTGGTGCCAACTAACAACTGATTTATTGGAAATAACTTTGCATCCTCGGTAAGTTCAAGCACATGCGCGAGTCACATGGGTAATCACTAGAGGCCGGATTTTTAGGCACTAAAAAAGCACGTTTTAGGCGCCAAAAATAGGCAGGTAAGACATCGTTTTAGGCCTCCAAAATCATAAATATAGGCACAATTAATTTCTATATAAATTTAAATAATTTCAAACAAGACGTGCGCGAGCTGCATCTACGACAGGAAGCAAGAAAATGTTATTGTTTATGATTGCACAAAGGCGCGAACGGTTCAACATAGTCATGAATTTCCCGCACGGTTTGCAGAACCCGGTCTTTCTTTTTATTGTCTACTAGCATGGCGAGTCAAGTGTCCACCGTCGAATCAACACACTTTCGGGTCTCTTTCTTTGCGGCACGGCTTAGAAAGGCAGTGCAGGAGCAGATATCCAGAACGCTAAAAGAGCAGAAGGGAGGATACCTCGTATTAGCCGGGTCTAATCGCGTAGGGTCAATTTCTTTCCTGTTGGTGCACACTTTAAAGGGCCCCTCAGCACATTTGAGCGTTTTCAGCTGACAAGTGTAATTAATGCATGCACTGGGTGCTCATGATCATGTCTGCGAAATTTTGCAACGCTACGCACCGCGGACAGACATGAAATTTCAAACTGAACGCCACTTTCCCTTATTCTCGCGGGCGCGCCCCAAGATGGAGGGGATGACGTGCAACGAGGAATGGTCCTGCTCTTACGCCGCTCCTTTACGTAGCCATTGGTGCTGTGACGTCGCTCACCGTATCACTGTTAATCAAGTCCTGGTTCAATGCTGACTATATCCAAAAAATCTGACGAAAAATGTCCTGTTTCCTCAGCACTTTAAGCGGGACCTGATTGAGAGCGTAGCACGCGACATTGCGAAAATTATTCGAAGCCACACGTGTAATTTGTGTAATCTGCTGTTCAACAGATTAATGAAAGCTGAACGATATAATAAAACACCCAAACGGAATGTGAGCGCGTTTTTATTTTTTGTTATTTCGAATCGCAGCGAGATGTTATGCACTAATAGGCCTCCGCTTCGCTTGCGTTCGTCTTCGCGCCGTTCCCGCGTCGCGCCGGCGCCAGCCCTGACAAGGCTTGGCACGTTTTCGGTGCATCATCTGTGACAGTAGTTTCAGTGGTGCGACGCGGTGTATAGCGGTAAGGATACATGATCCGGGCCAGCCTCTTCAAACGTATACGGACACTGAGGGGTTCATCCCAAAGAAACAGGCAATACACTACTGAGAACGCCGCAAAGACACAACATTGATGGCATACGTGCACAAGCAGGCTCGGGCACGTCATGCGCACGTGACCTCGCGTGCACATGACGTGTTGATGCGTATGCGTCATGTTATCTTCCGGCTCCGATACCGAAGAGGGCAGGGAAGGAATTATGCTTGCGATGGCTATGGGGCGAGTAGCAAGGGTAACAATCTTCTCTCCTGGCATCATGGTTTCGTGGATCGTATCGAACAAATTCGAAAAATTATCGTGGTACAACGCTCTTCATTGGGTACGCAACAGCTTCCAGTGTACAACTACAATTTCTTATGTGACCTGGCGAGGGGCCCTTTAAGAAGTAAATTACAAACAAAACAAAAGCCGCGTACACATCACATTTTCTTTCTTTTGATCCACATTCTCCTTTCCCCTGACGGCTCTGCACGGTTTTGAATTCGTTCTCCACCTTCCCGCGGCTACACAGAGGGACCTCCTGTTCCCTTCCCACCACCACACCCTGGTTTTCAGGGCGGTTCTTCAGTTGCTTCGGGACACTGGACAGCCCTCTATAGAAGCCGCTCGGCGCGTCCTCGGCCATGTGGTGTCCCGGACTAGGGACGCCGGCCATGTAGCGGGGTCATGCTTTGGCCCCCCAAACTCTCTCTCTCTTTTTTTTTTCACAATAAATGTTTTCATCTCTCTCTCTCCTCGGCCATGGACGCCAATCTCCTCTTCTTCTTCCCTCTTTACTTCTTTCTCCCCATTCTCCTGCCGACGCTGAGACGTGTTCCCATTTAGGGCTGCAGAAATAGCGCCTTTTCCTCTCCTCAACCTCTCCGCCTCCTCCTCCAACCGCTCGCGCCATGTCAGCGCAGTCGCATATATATGGTGGCCGGCGCGTCCCATTTCACTGCTGCTAGCTAGCTGTTGTGTTTCGGAAGTTGGTTGAACTAGAGGACTGGGTTGAACCTCTTTGAGTTCGGAAAGGTAAAATCTTGCACTGTGAAATGAACAATCGTCTCAAAACGCAGTCGAAAACGAAATTTGAGCTTAAATAGTGCTCATATAGGCGCCGATTTTGAAAATAGGCATTTATAGGCACTTATCGGCATTTAGGCTCGAACGCAGAAAATAGGCATTTATAGGCACTATAAAAACACTATAAAAGCCCTTCTGAACCTCTAATTCGTGCTCATATATCAACGTGGCACGATAGGAATACAAGTAACAAACTAGGCATTTGCCTAAAATCCGGTCTCTAGTAATCACCGTTACAGAATGGCACACGCCCTTCAGTTATCAAGACTTGTCTAAAAAGTGCAATTCATTGCGATATAGATTCAAAGACGGCACACTGACACACTGAGCACCCTTCTTGTTTATGCAAAAAGCCTCTAACCAATTCTCAGGCCACCTTGTTTCGACTTTTCCCGAACACCCTGGTTTCGAAAAAATGGGGCCCGCATGCGCAGGACTTGCAGTGCGAAGGCAAGTGTAATCCCGAATACATTGTTAAGCGAGGCTTCATGTTCGATTAATCGAATGTTTAAACATCGACCAGTCTGGCCGATGTATGTCCTACCACAGCTGAGGGGTATTTTATACACCACCCCAACTACACGTGGGCAATACGGTTTTGCATGCTGTATGTCACAGGCGGCCTTGTTATTTTTCTCAGAAACACGGGCGCATAGCCGGGAGAGCTTGTTAGGGGCGGAAAATATCACAGGAACTTCCGCAACCTTCTTCAGGTTGTGAGCGACTTTATGCATATAGGGTATAATTTCCAGCCTTTTGTTATGCTGTGTGGGTTCCGTCCTTTTGCGCATTCCTTTAAATTTCTTGAGCAAACTATTCGAAACGCTAATTACGACTGAGGAAGGGAACCCAGCTGATTACAGACGCGGCACCTGATAATCAAAACTGTCAACCCTCATTTGTTCGCAAGATCTGCTTGGCGCCGAATGCAAGCACATTGTCGCAGTGCCTCTCTTATAGGGGCCCTGCAACACTTTTTGAGCATCATGGTCAGAAAACGCTGCCGATCGGTAGTCGAGGCTCCCGAGAACACGCGAGCCACATATTAGAGCGCAGAACGTGGCCTGAAAATTTGCAATAAATTCTCAAAATTAGCTAAAAATCGCTTTCTCTTCTTTCGACAAATGATGCTTTATATTGAAAAATCGTTGCGTCATATAGGCCCAAGTATCACGTCATTGGCCCAAGTATCACGTCAATCACGTCATTTTAGCATTGCGCTCGGAGGTACTGCCCCCCCCCCCCTCGTGGGAGACCACGACGCGCGTGCGCGTGCGAGCGCTCCGTAAAGTTGCGCGTTCGAACAAAAAAAAAAACTAATTGATTTCTCTGTCATAGGAATCGGTATAACACGTACGAAAGTGAAACGTGTCTTCATAGAGGCAGTTGAGCGTTTATTGTGCATTGTTTCGCCACAAGGTCGAAGGAATGAATGCTATAACAAAAAATTGTAACGTCACGCGAAGAACGACAAGCCGCTCGAAACTTGCAGCACGTTCCTCAAGCAGAAAGGACGCACGAAAGGAACATACAGAGGACGAGCGCGAACCAGCAACTGTTACAGCTCGACACTTTAAGCGCTCTGCTCAAATACAAAGAAGGACGCACGGAACGAACACAAAAGTATACACAGAACGAGCGCAAACTAGCAACGGTCAGAATTGTTACTTGTGTGTGCGCATCGCGCTCTTTCGCAAAGCGCGGCCGCTGCAGCTAGCAAAGTGACCTTCGTGCTGTCTCTGACCTTCAACGCACACTTTCGGTGGAAGCCCAAGACGTACAAACCACCCCGATCTGGAGATAAGCGCGGGCGCGCGAGCGACCACGCCCTGCTGAGGCGCGCGCGCATCTCAACGCGCCGGGCGACGACTTTTAAAGCGCGCCCTCCGGACCCTTGGCGCCATCTCGCCAGTAAAAACAAGAAAACGCTGGAATTAGCGATCTCCATAGGCGTGCGGTGGTCAATTCGTGAGGCAATAAACTCCTTTAGCGAATCCATTCCAATGGCTACTAGAAAAAGTGTCGCAGGGCCCCTTTAACATTTTTAGAGTGTACCGACTCAAAATTAAGCAGCTCCTTTTTAGCATGGGGTCGGTACGACCAGCACGTGAAGTGGTCATTAAAGATTATTCTGATAACTAGGAATTGCAGTTCCTTATTATTGGATTCCTCGTAGGTAAAAGTCCAGGCTCCTTCCAATTTGATCGAAAAACGTTTAAATCTTTTTCTAAGGCAGCACTGTAACTCAACTGGTTAGTCGAATTCAAAATCAAGAGGAAGTCGTCAACATAACGAAATATCTTAAAATCTGTAGAGTCAATAGCTTCATTGAAATCTGAGTCAATGACCGAGAATAAAATGTTACACAGCACCGGCGCCTCACACGAGCCAATGCCTCCGGTGCAAAAAGCTTGTCATTATAAGAAACCGCGGTACTATAAGATAAAATTCCAGAAGTGGCATGAAATCTTCTACAGAAATTCAGCAATCATTCTTAAACGACACTGCTCCATTCTTCTCAATGCAACTTCTGACGCAAGGAAGCAGTTCAGAATGGGGCAGCCAATAAAACAGGTCGACTACTTCAATACAAAGACATGCCGTGCAGGGTAATTTTCTTTCAAAAAGGTGATCACATCTAGCGAGTTCGTAACACAACACTGGTCATCTATCTGCAGCCCGTTGAGGTGTAAAAGGAGGAATTAGCTGAGCTGTTGTTGCCACGCACCGTGTTCGCTCACAATGGAACGGAAGGGCCATTTCCAACTTATGGGTCTTGACGGTAAAAAACACCGCTAGACTAGTACCCTTACACTGTTTTCACTGCCTTAGCCAGCTTCAGCAAGTTCAGGTCACTACGCTAAGCAGATCATGCGAACACATGATGGTTGACAGTTTTGATTATGAGGTGTCGCGTCTGCAATCGGCCGGGTTCCCTTGCTCAGTCATACCTAGCATTTCGGAGAGTTTGCTCAAGAAATTGAAAGGAATGCACAAAAGGACGGAACCCACACAGCATAACAAAAGGCCGGAAGTTATATCCTATATGCATAAAGTCGCACACAACCTGAAGAAGGTTGCGGGCAGACACGAAGTTCCCGTAATATTTTCCGCTCCTAACAAGCTCTCCCGTCTATGCGCCCATGTTTCTGAGAAAAAGAACAAGGCCTCCTGTAACATACAGCATGTAAAACCATATTGCCAATGTGTAGTTAGGGTGGTGTATGAAATATCCCTCAGCTGTGGTAGGACATACATCGGCCAGGCTGGTCGATGTTTAAACGTTAGATTAATGGAACATGAAGCCTACCTTTACAATGTATCAGGGATTACACTTGCCTTCGCACTGCAAGTCCTGCGCATGCGCGCCCCGTCTTTTCGAAACCAGGGTGCTTGGGAAAAGTCGAAGCCAGGTGGCCAGAGAATTATTAGAGGCTTTTTGAATAAACAAGAAGGGTGCCGAGTGTGTCAGTGTGCCGTCTGTGAATCTATATCGCAGCGAACTGAACTTTTTAGACAAGTCTTGATAACTGAAGGTCGCGTGTCATTCTGCAATGGTGATTACCAATGTGACTCGCGCATGTGCTTGAACTTACCGAGGATGCAAAGTAATTTCCAATAAATCTGTTGTTAGTTGGCGCCAGTCCTATTGTTTCTTGTACTCGTTCCTTCGTGCCTCCAATATTTATTAGACCATGCACCAACTAACCCAAGAACACGTTTTAGTCAATAAGTTGCGCGCATGCGCTCCTCATTCGGCCCGGAGCACTTCTAGTCAGCAATAGCCACATTGTGACGCACCACAGATGCAATCCGAGAGCTGTGCGCGTGCGCAGATGCGGGGGGCGCAGAGTTGTGGCGAAAGGGGACACGCCGTGGATATTCCCAGTTACGATAACAGCAGCGGCGCTGCTCTACGTTGATTTGGAAGCCTATTCACAGCGAAAAGAAGCAATGCGCTGTAGACAGGAAAGGAGGCACAGAGACGGGAACGACACTGCTATTGGGTGCGAGGACATACCGTGGCGCCGCCTTGTGGAGGCTTCCGTGTTACGTGCAAGGTTGGATTACTCTGCCAGGCCCCCCCGCTGAGCACACAGCCGCTTTCAAGTACTTTTTTTAACCCGAAATTGTTTTATTCCGGGATCCACCAAGACGTCAGTGACGTATTTCCGTCACATAAATGACGTCCAATAAATGCACACGATGAGGATGGCAAAGAACAAAAGTTCCGTCATGGGACCTCGAACACATGACCGCTTGGTCAGCGGCGACAGATGCCGGGAACGCTACAGTCGCCACGGTAAAACACTCTGCATGCTTTACAAAAGCGTCTTTTATATCTCACACTGTGCTCTTGGTCGGCGGGGTAATGTCACCCTCTGAGAGCGGTAAAGTGAAGTAATGCATCATGACCGTGACCTCCGCGATTAGTTCCAGCAGCGCGTTGTTGCTAAGCGTCCGCCCCAGTCGGCGCGTTTCCAATAGAAGTGCAATTTTGTCGCCTTCGCACACCTTAGTCCCAAGCGTTGACCTCGCTCATAGCATCCATCCATACTAAATATAGCTCTGCAACGCGCACCTGTCTCACCTGGCGGTAACACCGCGTTCCCCGCTCACGCGCACCCCGAGAAAAATCGCGGCCGGGATGCGGGGAAGACACGACGCGCGTTGCGTTTCCCTCTAGTCCAGCACCATGCACTGACCAGAGGGAGCTGCATTGCTCGCAGTGCCTCGGTCCAAGTTCGCTGACATTGGCCGCTAGAGGCACGCAGAAAACAGACTCGCGCACGCGTCTCCCCCTTTAAACCGGCCCGAATCCCCTCACTCATGCAGGGGGGCAAGACGCGCGCATCGTGCTCCATTTTGTCCGTCCCCGTCTCAATGTTTTTTTTTTTTATCCTCTAGGCCGTGCGTTCTGGCGCTGCATTCAGAGTGGAAAACTCTGCAGCGTGGTGCCTATAACACTTGAACATACTACTGAATAGTGACCATAGCCCAAGTTCTGCGTCCAATCAGCAGCGCTCTTATAGCCATGACACTGTTTTTTCTAGCGGCGAAGCACCTTAGGGCCGAGGCTTGTCCGTCCGGTGTCCGTCACGATACGGTACAGCACCGTGTAAAAGGTTAGCAGAAGGTTAACAAAAACAAAATAAAAGGCTGTTAACCAGAAGAAAATAAAAGGCCACCACACCCCCCCAAAAAAAAACACCGACGCTTAAGCACCCATCAATCAAAGCATATATGACAGAACAAAAGTTTAACAATAACAAAATAAAAGGCTTTAACCAAAACACAATAAAAGGCCACAACACCATAAAAGCACCGACATTTAAGCACCCATCAATCAAAGCATATGACAAAAGAAGGTTTAACAATAGACGAATATGAATCATAATTGTGACAGAACAATATAAAACATCTATAAGCCCAAACACTTACTAGTTGGCGACTTCAACGTACGCATTATGGACCTTAGGACCTTAAGAATAAATATAGGCTCCGCCCACGAGGCCGCATTGCCCTTATTCTTCATGCTTCCGCCGTGTTGCTACTTTACGCTGCGGAAACGACGGAACGCGATAAGGTGTTGCAGAACACTTCGAGTTGCTGCCGCTTCGGTGCACGTCAAACGCGGCACAATCACAAACTTCAACTGCATCGAATGACGACCGGTGAGGATGACGCTGTGTACGTGTGGATAAGAGCTGAATTTTTCATTGGTTCGTTTTAACTATTACGTCATAGCAAAGGGCAGCTTTAGTTGGACGCATAACACGAATGGATAGTGGTTAATTTTACTTTTTATTCTTAGCTTGTCACCGACTATAGCATGTTTGAAGCGACCCTACTCCACGTCACACAGGCTTCATAATCATTTTAGCTGTACGCGCATTTACGGATCAACACGTGCATTCGACTGCGCTGCGCTATCGTGCAGTCCGATGTTGGAATTCCCTGCCAGATAGCATCGCGTGTCAGAAAAACACTGATGCATTCCGTCACGCATTAACCAGTTATCTGGCCAACCAAGTGTAAAGATATTTGCCATTATCGCAATGTTCTCTCTGCGCTATTGCAACTTTTTTGAAAACTCCTTATTTTTTAGCACTGTAGTGTCGCTTTTTTTTCTCTTTTTTCCTATTTTTTTCCCTATACGAACCATAATATTGTATAAAATTTCAATTTTGCTTGACTACATGACCTTATAAATAATACCCCGTGCAATTATTTCTTTATTATATGTTTCATCTTTGCTAGTGTTGTTGTTTGCTTTTTTGTTACCAGTGCTGCATCAACTAATTAACTAATTTGCATTGCACTGCTCCTTATGTGATCTGGTACATGAATGCTGTTCATGCATATTGCATTATGAAAGTGCTACTGAAGTTCACTTTTGTACTGCCCCCCCTTACACAGTGCCTCAACGGAGGCCTGTGTAAGGGGGGGGCAGTTATTTATATATTTTTAAATATATAAATAATAAATAAATAAACACCCGATAGACGTTGTGGAAACTCCCTTATATCATTGTTACAGTAAACATTTAACTACATCTGTAAGGACGCGTTTTACTTTCGTGTTATACCGATTCCTATGACGGAGGGATCAACCACATTTTTTTTTTTAGTATTAGTGTTGAAGTTCACATTTGACAAGTTTTTTTTTTTTTTTTTTTTTGTAGAAGAGTAGAGGTTTGAGCCAGTTGGTGATGCATACTTGGTGAAATTAAGCGCAATAAACGGGACAACAAAAGGAGAGACACACAGGACGAAGCGCTACTAACAACTGTGAACATTTATTGAAAAACATCGCCGCAGCTAGGCAATGTGGTACTACTGTTGAACTTCACTTTGACGAAACCAGCGAAATACTGCAGTGACTTTGTCACTGACTGTAAAGAAGTCACAGTTTCACCGCAAGGGTGAAAGCAATGAATGCGATAGCAACAAATGGTTGTGTTATACGTAGTGAGGTTCGCAGCTAACTTTTTTGGATCCGATCTCACGCAACTCTACAAAACGCTAGTGTAAGAGAACACGGCCGCTCAACGCACATTTTTCGCACCGTCTCTTCGCGTTGAGAGCGCAGCACGTAGAAGCTTATACGAGCCGCCCGCTGAAGGCTACGGAGATAGCCAGGTAATGCGCGCGTTAACGACGACCGCGCTCGTAAAATCAAAGGTCGCCAGTTGCTGCTCGAGGACACCCCCCCCCCCCTCGCGTCTTTTCATGCTCGTTAAAGACGAGCGGGTCGTTTCCTTTCTGCTTGAGCATTCGAAGGTCGGTCTCACAGGCGGCGGGATCTTATCGCATGCGCCTCGGAGCGACGGAAAGGGGCCGGCTCGTTTGATCTCCACTTCAGCCGCGTTCGTCGCACTCGCTCACGCGCTATTACCCGCGGGTAGAACGTACGACGTGCTGGGGGGATCTTATCAATTTGGACTTTATACGGGACATGACGGCGACGGCAAAACCCGTCGAGACTGTCCATATAAGTGTTATCGCAATAAATTGAAATAACACGCTGCGAAAAAAATATTACGTTCCTCAAAATGACTTAGACACTGCGTTGACGGCGGGTGCCGTCTGCTACGGCCGCCGATGTAGGAGCCGGGGGCCGAGCGCGATGCTTTTGTAAAAGGTAAAGAACCATTTTGTGTCAAATTGAAACTAAGCATCTAATGGGGTTTAGCATGCGCTTGAGGCAAAGAAACATATACTTTTGCCGCAAGAAATGCGTGGAACCTGACCGCCGTGTGACTTCATTCATTGTAGGTTTGCATCTAACAGGAGTCGCGGTTGACGCGAGAAAGAAATGGCATCAGCAAATGCACATTCCTCATTTTGCATGCGTAGCCTTCATAGAACACGATGCAAACGCTTTCTCCACTTATTGGGTGATAACGCAACATGCTTAAGGTTCTATGCAGCCGCAAACCTTCTAAAATTATTGGAGGCAAACGCACAAGAGCTGTAAGCACGGGCGCGTCTCATTAAAAGTTTGTCGGTAGATAACACGGTACAGGGCTGGTCAAAAGTTCCCAGGCCACTATCCCATGTATTCCTATGGCAGCGTGGCCTGGGAACTTTTGACCCCCCCCCCCCCCCCCGGTACATGAGCACTAAGTTTGCCTGCGGAATGATTATAATACTTATATATTGTTCCTTATTCCGCGAATGTCACACGGTGCATTTTCATCACCGTCGAGCCATATCGGGATGAAAATTTTCGACGAGTCACTCCAATCTGCAGTTGGCACAAAAGGGCCAATCGCGATCGGAAAATACGGCCCCGATAAGGGCTCGACCGCGATAGTGAACGCGCCGTATATATGCTAGCGGTCCGTATTACTTCGCGCGTTTGAATGCACTAGCATGTTGCAAAGGGTGACTTACTGTGGTCTAAATGCAAATTTCATGCTTACGAACGCGAAAAACGTGAGGAAGACGCACATACACATAGGTCAAGTGCTTGTCCTGCGTATCTATGCTACGTCACCTTGTTCTTTCGTCTTTTTTTTTTTCGCACTTCATAAGCATGAACCGATTCCAACTAGGCCGGACAGCGGTATGGCAAATTTGTGTTTCATTGAAAATACCAGTGTTCAGCATTTACAACTTGATTGATAAGCACTACGACACTTCGCGGCTGCCCTTAGAAGACGAATTAATGCTTGAGGCCCGTGTACTTAGATTTATGTGGATGTTAAAGATTTAGGGTGCGCCTTCGACCACTTCCCCATGGAGGCGGTCGGAATTTTCGGAGCACTCCACAACAGCGTCCCTCATAGTCATGCCACGGTTTTGAGACGTAAAACTCCAACCATTCTAGGAGGTGAGTCAGTGTTCGAAGCTGGCGACGTCGTCGCCTGTTAGTGTAAAGCATCATAAAGAAGTCGCACTGCATGGGCTTATTCTACAGACATCCTCAATAAGCGAAAATCCCATGAGCTAGAAATAAACATAAATGAATTGTAAGATTACAGCGGTATCACGCATTCAAATAGGGGTAACCATGAAACTGAAAGCTCCACTGTGGCACGGAACAGTTTAAAGTACCACGTCGCCGATAACTCTGACTGCACTTTCCCACATTCTGTAGTCTCTACGTTTCCGCAGACATAAAGCGAGAACAACACAACGCTGTTAATAGGCGATAACGCCAGAATTCAGGGTTAAATGTAACACATTCAACCATCCGCTTCCCTTCGCCGGAGCAACGTGAGATCACGTGATCAAACCCTGCACGTCACAAAGATTGCAGCGCCAGAGTCTCCAGCGGTGGGCCTCGCGCCCAATACAATCGCCCAGTTACTCGACCTCCTCCTCCCACTGCGTTCAGTAACGGACTCGTGACCAAAAAGGCCACGAGCGAAACCCTGAACGTCAAAACAAGCCGCCTACTTAGCTGATAAAAACTTAGAACTGAACTGCATTGTCTACAAAAACGTATGCTTAATTTATCCAACGAAGGAACTTGGTTTCTTTAAGTGTCTCGCTCAGCCAACGCCCTCTAGACTAGCTAAGGCCTCTCCACTCCTCGGTGACGTCACCACACTGCGATGGGCGCGCAGGATGCGTACTCAGAAATGCACATTGCTGCGCGCTCGTTAGTGTACGTACGGCGCGCTGCGAATCCATTCGTTCATGCTGTCTCTCGTTTCCCGAAAGCGCCGACAAAGCAGCTCCGTCGTAGTGTGCTGACGTAGGCGGTAGAAGAGGAGGGTATGAAGAGGCCTTATCTAGTCTAGACCCCAGGTTGGAAAACGAATCTTGAAGCTTCATGTTCCATAGATACAAATGACATATATATATTATACATCCCTGACAGGTGCCGATTCACATGACACCGTTATGAGAGCCACTTGACATGGATACAAGGGCGGAAATGCTTGCTGGCAATGTCATAGGCCCGTTTCATTGAGCAGGAGGGTCTAGGTGGATCTAGCCTCGCGAGACACGCAGGGAATAGCCTCACCCGCCGTTCAAGCTAGCTGTGTCACATTATAGCAGGAAACTAACGTTAAATTACCGACATGTCGTAGGTTAGCTTGTGGGAAGCTCTATCTTCTCATACAAATCACTCTGAAAATTTCGACTCACCCGTATGTTTCACCGATGGCCGCAGAGCTCCTTGGGTCGCTCGCCGAGTGCAGCGTTGACGCCTTGACGTGTCACTCGACAGAAGAATGAAGACAATGATGATAATTATTCCTTCAGAAATGGCACAAACACACTATATATGACACGATCCGGGTGGTATTGTGAAAGAAAATTGCAGGCAAACATATCGAATAAGGTGACAGAAAATAAAATAAAAATTGGTGCAGTCACCCTTGTGAGAAGGAGATGAAATAAAAGGAATTGATCATCATGTTACGATATTTATTTGCTGGAACTGTGACCAGCACCTGGGCCGATTGCGAAGAACGAGACCGGAGCTCGAGCAGCGCTGCGAAGCCAGGCGCTGCATGGTGATGACGGCCCACGAGGGTTCCTCTTCTTCTTTAGAATAAGAATGCGGCAATTTGCCCTAAGTCGCGCAAGGCTTGGCTCAGCGAAGCACAGGCCCGTCACCGCTCGGACTCCCCGTCGTGCGACACGTCTGGATTCGAGATGCGCGGCTTCTTCCTCGGGAGCACACGCTTTCTTAGGGACGCCCCATGACACTCTCGACACGATAGGGCGAAGCAAGGCGGAGGTTGCGCATGATGTCTCTATCGGTTAGCGTGGTTTAGCTGCTGCGCATGCGTGGCTTAGCCAGGTGGTGCGGTATCTGGTCGCTAGACGACGCGATGCTTGCTTCCTCTTTCTATTTTTTTCGCTCTGTGTACTTATTTCTCTCTTTCGTTGATGTTCTATCATCTCTCCTTTTTCTTTCAGCATTTCTTTAGCCCTAATTCTCTCTTTATCATTCTTTCTGAGCTACGCTTAATTCTCTCCCCCTCCTCTTTTCCCTCCTACTCATTATCACATCTCTCCTCCTCACACTCAATCCTTTTTCCCAAGCCCTTGCTTCACTATTATATACAAGGCTCTGCTAGCATGCCTAGATAGCCGAGTACGCTCGCCTTTAGATCGAGGGTACGCGGGTTCGAATCCCGCGTCTTGAAAACGTGTATTCGACAAGCATTTTTCTATTTCTCTTTCTGTAAGTCTTTCTTTCCGTCTCTGCTTATCGCTTTCTTTCTCTCTCTCTCTGTACTCGTTCTCTCACCCATCAGGGTTATTGCAGGCCACGCCGTAGTGGTGAGTAGTGGGATTTGCCCAAATTCTGCGGCACATACCCGTTCATGATGATGATAGTTTTCGGGCATGGTCACACACTTTACGCCGAGCTAGAGTAGCTCCGCTGTTAAAATATTTGTGGTGTAGTCAATGAACAATTTTCCAAGCATTCAGCGCCGCGCTTTCCTCTGGTGGCTAAGTTTGTCGAGAGGGCGCGCCGGCCGGCAAACGTCCGCAGGAAAGTGAGGGTGTCGTGCGGAATTTAACTTTTTTTTTTTTTCAAATTTTTCGCCTATCTTTGGCGGTGATCGGTTGGTATAGTCTACTGCTGAACCTCCGGGGAGCATTTTAAAATGATTTTAAGACCTTCAGCCAGAGGGAGGAGCACGAGCAGGGTGACCGACGACTATTATCTCGAAGGCTATGCTTTACCGCAGTGCCAACGTCTAATTAAGCACAGCACTCCTACTCAGTGACAAAGGTAATGGAACAGCCCTTTCTCTTACGAATAAACCAGTTAACCATATTCGAGTAATAATGAGGGATTCGAACTATAATTTGAAAGTTTTACGAAATTTTTTTTGGAATTTTTTCGAAGGCCATGGCCACGGCCGCTCGATGGAAACACACGGTGCGGCCGGCCGCGTGGAGCGGAGACGGCGTGGCGCGCCTAGTACTCTGGGCTGCCGCCGCGGCGCCACCAGTAGGGGAGGCTCTGGGGAGACCGAAAGCAAGAGCGCCGGAATTATTGCGGCGGATCGCGGCTTGACAGCGCAACTGCTGTGCGCTTGTTAGTTTTTAAAGGGTTACGATAAGCTTGCTATAGTGTTGATCATACTGGTAAGCGTCCCTACCGAATGTGCGTCGGCGAGTCTTGAACCTAAATATAGCAAGTGTTGGTTTTATTTGAAGTGGCTGCTCGGGCGAGTTGCGATTTTTTGCGTCTTGTTTTCTCTCTTTCGTTGCCATTACGCTGTTCACACTCGAATATGTTCGTTTGCGATAGAGTTAATTTTTCAACAGGAGAGTCGTTCATTGACAAGTGCGGTTTTATTTCCAAAATGATTGTGTTTCTCACACCCTAGAAAAAAAAACACAGCATATCCGCGGAGTGAATGATGATGAGTGGGCGAAGCTCCGGAGGTTCATCGGTAAACCGCGAATGGTGGTTGGTTGCATGTGGTCAAACGATATGCATGTGAGACCATATCGCGATGCCATGTGTTGTATGGCATCGCGATCGCCATCGTCATCAGCGTCATCGTTATGACGCATAGTGGGTACATTCCATGTGGTGTGCCGTGATGGCAGAGTCATCGTCATCACACAGGGAGATACTGCTGGTTACGCAGGTGGCTACTACGTACTACAAACTACAAGGGACGCACGACCCACGGCAAAGACGTGATGGTGGTTGGTTGCATGGGGTCAAACGATGTGCATGTGAGACCATATCGCGATGCCATGTGTTGTATGGCATCGCGATCGTCATCGTCATCACGGCACACCACATTCCATGTGGTGTGCCGTGATGGCAGCGTCATCGTCATCACGCACGTGGCTACTACGTACTACAAACAAGGGACGCACGACCCACGGCATAAGGAGCTTCGCCCCTAAAAAAGTACCGTGAGCATGAGGGGATAATTGCTTTATTGCACATGTACTTTGTTGCACAGTTTTCTTACTTCGCGCAGTTCAAGAACGTCTAACTGCAGTGAACCAACTATCCCGCCAGAAGTTCTTACTGGAAAAAAAAATTGCCATGTTCATGGAATTAATAATAATATCTGGGGTTTTACGTCCCAAAACCACGACATGATTATGAGAGACGCCGTAGTGGAGGACTCCGGAAATTTTGACCATCTGGTGTTCTTTAACGTGCACTGACATCGCACAGTACACGGGCCTCTGCCATTTCGCCTCCATCGAAATGCGACCGCCGCGGCCGGGATCGAACCCGCGAACTTTGGGTCAGCAGCCGAGCACCGTAGCCACTGTTCCACCGAGGCGGACTCATGGAATTACAGGCGCAGCACTTTCCTAGCCAGAGGCTTTCACGCCAGGCGAACGAGATGCTCATCGGCCATGTTAACATTGCCTGCACAGTTGGCTTAGAAGCGCTCCTAAGAGCTTTCTGAGGAAAACTTTCCAAACTTCCATGGCGTGGTCCTCCGCCCCTTAAGTCAGCTACCGGCACAACAACAGGTGTGGCAAAAATTCAGACGATAGCAGGTCGCAAATCTTGTCACTTCGTCTCACGTCTGCTATCTTGATGACCTTGTCCCGTTTCATAGTACCAATATTAGCGCTCTCGAAACACGAAGTGCAATCAACAAGAAGGTTACAAATCGAGTTGTTAGAAAGCGCTGCGTGTTTGCATCTCCTTTGTTTATTTTTAGAAGTGTTTATTTATTCTTTGTGTTGCGAGTGGGACTAAGTAATTTAATTCATATAAGGCGTGCAAATTTTCGAAAATTTCGAATAGCGTTCTATTCCATTCGGTAGTCCAATCGAATAGCGCATGTTGTTGTGGCCTATTTAGTTCCTGTGGAGATCCTATGGGTCGTCCACTTGCATATTCATCGACTGATTTGGATGGCGGACACATGGTGGCAATCATGGCGTAAGCCAAATGCTGTTGGTGCGCTCTCCTACAGGTAGCGTAGCTTTGCAGCAATTCACGCTTTACAAAAGAAAATTTCTCGCGCGTTGAAAGTATCTCGCCCGATATTACGTAAAGTGGTTATAACTCCTATTTACATATAGTCTTACCTGAAATATGTACTGTTGTGAGACACATGAGTTGGAACACTGCAATTACCTTTTAAAGATTATGGAGGCAAAATTAACTTCACAAGCGCAGAAATGTTCATTACTCTAAACGCTCACGCGGAAAGGTACCTATGCCAAATGAATACGTCACGTTAATATCAGTACGTTACAAGAAATCGTTGGAATAAACACGAATTCGGTATTCCAGCTTATATTGCTCCAGCTAGTACGCCAGTGTTTATGGGCCACCGCGTCGATTTCTCGATTTGTATACATATGAATGATCTCTTGCAGTGAGACCAAATCTCACTACACAGTTTACGCTTCGACGCTGTTTAAATGAGGATCCGCTGCACGGCGGGAAAATGAACTTGCGAAACACCGTAGCTGCTGAGCCACTACGGTATCTTCTTTTACAGCGAATGGGTTCGAATATGCACCCCGCTCGAAAGGTTTTCCGTCCGTTGTCCCCCCTGTATAACTGATTTCAATGTTGACCCAACGCTTTGCCTTCCAGGAATTGAACAAGAAGTAAGGTTCAGGCTGATGTGTTTATGGCGCTAGGCGTGCGAAATCTTTTATCCCAACAGCAATTATACACACGCTCGTACTATGGATCAATGTCGCAGCCGCGCTTAACGAGTGGTAGATGTTTAGAAGCAGTTGACTTTAGGGAAAGGCCAGGTAATCTACCAATAGTTATTGTAAAATAAAATCAAGTTTATTTAGCATCAATCATTGAGTTTCATACAATAATACCTAGAGGGGAATCTGGCGCAAGTGTCTATGCGGGCTCGTTCAGTAGCGCTTGTACCCCCCATGGGAATGATGAGAGGAGTGTGTGGATCTGCTTTGGATGGATTACGTTCTTGAGATTCGCAACGCTTTTTTGCCGAGTGTAAAACAAAATGATATGAAGTTATGTCCAACTAAAACTTGCTTCATTTTTTTTTTGTACGTAAAACTTATTGCAAAAAATTTGCGTGACCATGAGATGGAAGTGAAACCTGGACTAATTCAACCACCAGGGTATGCGTTGCTCTGCAATTGTGTTCCAGATTTGGCATCACAATTTAATGAATTATTTTTTATAACAATTGAAAACAAACACGCTTTTTCTTCCTCGAAAGTACACATTACATATTTATGGAAACAATATCACTGTATTGAGTGAGAAACACTTAACGTATCGTCTGCTGCGATGCCAGGATGCGTCTGTCCAAGTGGCCTGCCCCCCAACGCATCTCTCGTTTTGTTGTTAAGACGAGTCAGAGGAGTGTGACGGTGCGTCTACTTCGCTTCACCATCGTTTTTCAGTCGATTTGAACAAGTTTTGGCAAGGCGCGCTTATGAAAAAACATGAACCCTACGCGATATCCTGCACTGGCATGGGACGGTACGTCTATGCGCAGCGGTGAGTGCACGACGCTTTGCTAAAACTGTCAAATACAACCTGTAAAGTTACAGCGTTGCAGCAAACCAAGACACCTAGCGGTTTTCAGCCTCTTTGAACAACAAAGACACTGCTTGAGTGCTTTGCACCGCACCCCGCTACCCACCTTGCGCAAAGAACGATACTGAAACTGTAGAAAAAGATCCGTAGACAGTTCGCTAGCTAATGTTATCCAATCCGAAGCCTGTAATTCCCATCATTTCCATGATGGTACAACGATCGAAGCGCCAGATTCCTCTCTAGGTTTTTGATACAATAGCTCTATGGCATCAACAATTATAAATATCTAAGGTACAGATGAAATCAAGCGAAGATTTGGCTTTGCGGGGCCCGTACGCTGAAAGAAGCAAATACAATTGATATCCCGGTATTTGTCGGGCAAGATACACCACGGAATACGAGGTATAGTATAAACGCCCACGAATCACATGCATGTCACTATGGAAAATATATAGCTGTCAGAGAATGCATGGGCAATGAAGGATATTTGATACTGCAGAAAAGATAATTAACAAATAACCAGGCGTAATGAGAATAAACTGAAAAAAAAAAAACTCACAGGGTATGGATTCACCCTACGACAACTCGAAGGCGAAAGCCATCTTTTTGTTCTCAGTCGATGTATTTCCTGCCCCGCCGCCCTCCGAGAGCTGTGTGCACCCAACGCGCTTTTGCACTGCCTCCAGGATCAGAGGCACCTCACCTGGTTTCGATCTGCCTCCATGATCGGTCCACCTTTGAACAAGCTACGATGTCATGTGTTGACGAAACAACCAAGTGAACTTATGCCACGTGACGTCACAATGGCATCATGATGACGTCATGTGGTGACGCCATCACGTGATGACCCCTTTTTTGCATCACTCGTGTTGTTCGCGGGTCGCCGACACCTACGGTAAATTTTCGCGTTTGATTAGGCATCCTAGGGTTCCGCCTTAACACTTCGTGGTGCCTGTCGGAGGATAATCGGCCCTTACCTTAAGTGAAGTTATGCTCCAATATGATAAGTATTTAACTTGAACCAGACCCATCGATTTTTATTCCTTGGAAGACTGCTTCCGGGGATTCGGAAAACCGGAAGTAAGCGCTCGACCGGAACTGCTTGGAGCACAAACAAGGGTGTCGCTCGGTGCTCGTGCCAGTAATAACGGGCCGGAGCTGACGATGGCGTTGTCGTTGCCAGGTGACAGAACAGGTTTGCTGGGCATGTATTCGCGTGACAGTATAAACGCTTAATGACGCTTGTCTGAACTTCAGTCAACTATAACCAGTAGCGACCAGCAGTGCACAATAATCAAAGGAGGCAACCGCTACGAACGGGTTACCGCCTAATGACTGTTTAATGAAGCTTCGCATTGGAGCGCAGCGACTCCATTCCGACTGACGCACGCAGGAGCGGCCTTTGAGAAGGGATTGCAGGGTGGAGGAACGTGTACTCAGAAGCCTCGAGCAGGTCGATGGACATTCCAGTTTCGCCTACTAATGACGTCGCCCGGTACATTTGCTCCGAGGGTTAATTGAGACGTTACGACTTCTCCAGTGCATTTTAATTTCTCATTCAATGACCGAATTCCCACGCGGCTGGCTTCGACGCTTCGAGGTTCGAGAAATTTACATAGGACTATCTTTACTGCCGCTTCGAGAATCGATCTCATTGAAAACACGTCGCATAAGCTGTCGTGTCGTGTTATTTTACTCTTCTTTTTTTTCTACTGCCATGCGAAAAGGCGGAAAAGTAGTTGGATAAGCGCCGGGTGGTCTAGAGTATATTTCGGTTAAGTTTCGATCTGCTTTTCTTGCATAGAAAAGTCTTCGAAAGTATTGCGTTGAAAAAGTGCATTGAAAAGTCTTGGATTGTAGCTTTGTTTACGGAAGTCGTTCGTTCCAAAAGTGGGTTGCCAGGGGGAGTTGGCATTCCATTGTTTAGGCAGGCAACGCGAAAAGTTCCATATAAAATATAAATATGTTCACATTCCTTTCCGCCGTAGAAAGAAAGGAGACTGTAACAAGGAACCCATGTGTTGTCAGACAACAATTTAGAGCCAACAGACAATGAAGCCAAGGGAAGCATGGGCGGATATTATTTGTAGTTGTTAATAGTTTTTAATTGCCGTATAATATTTACGAGATAAACTGTTATTAAATGAGGCAAAAAAAAAAAAGAAAAAGAAACTCGCCACCGATGATCACTGAGCCCACAGAACGCTGCGGCTTAGGTTACGCCCATGTAAAGTTTTTTTTCGTCAACTTTTATTTTCGTTTATCTCGTAACTGCTCTAATTAAATTAGAACCCACGAATAAAGTCCCAATATGCTCTTCTTGGCTTCATTGTTTGTTGGCGTTATATGTTTCCGTGGTACGGAAGTTTCCGTTCCGCTGGAAAAAGTACCAATAACAGTGAAAACAATTAATACATTTGCAGTGATGGCGAAGTGCTCTGGTGTGCCTCTTCGCACAGTTGCGCAGCAAGACATGGTGCTCTAGGATTCGACTATTGTCGTAAGATAAAATAAAACGCTGTTTTGAATAGGGCTCCCACTACAGGTGTCAGATTATTACTGTGCCATCTAAGAGGTCACGTGGGCGCTCAAGTTGATTAAGGAGTAAGGCACAATTAAAGATCTTGTTCGTGCATAACAAGAATATGCCTCTTCTACTTGGAATCCTAGACAACTTCCACTTATCTGCGCTGTCGGAAGCATGCAAATTCGAACATGTCATTTTATGCTCACTAGCTACTCTAATCATTCGCGCACGCTATGGCTGTACTCGGAAGTCAACATGAAATATGCCCGGCCGTTCGGCATGCCGCAAGTGTACTCGCCTTCGCGTAGCACTGGGCATTCAATCAGCTTTGGAAGACTACGTTTTTGTTCGCCCGACCGTTATATCATATATTTGAGGCTATATATTAAAATTTGTTGTGCCAGCCTGCCGAACGAAAGTGTTCGGCCGCTCTCTTGTACCAATCAAAGATGCGTCGAAACACATTCTGTGTGAATTAGGCGATTTGGCTGCGAAGTGCGAAACCGGTTAGCACATTGATTGTGAGAGGGTGCGGGCGGAGTTTTGCAATTTAATAAATATGTCTTTAGTTCACGACCGGAACTATCACTGCAATAAGTTTTAACAGCCGTGTATACATCTGTGGGTAAAAATGGATTGCTGGTTGCGCATGATCGATGTTAGATCCTGCCGTCGCAACTCCCTCTTCGTCCTCATGGACTGTACGTCCGCCAATGAAAAGCTAAAAATTTGAAAACTACGGCACGTTAGTACAGAAACGTGCGTTCCACCAACCTGTTCGTGTGCTGAAGTCTTGACGGGGTTCAAACGTAGGTGAACTACATACTGGCGGCGTTTCGGTCGCCACCTCACGGATATAGAAGAATGCATGCGTGGGGGGATGCCCAAGTTCTACGGACGCTGCGCCGTTCGTCTTTCTGCACCGCTACTTTGTCCGTGTGCGCATTCTTCCCTCCCCACATCGCTATAAATCACATTTACGGCACCACGTACGGAGTGCACCGACGTATATATACATACACACCTACATACATCCACACACATATCGCGTATACGGCATGACAGATGGTGTCGCGCGCAGCCGCGTACGAACAGGCAATGCGTTTGTTCCGGTGTTTACCTGCCACGCTGGGACAGCAGCCCGGCCCGGAGCTCGCTACTCTCCGCATGTCTTGCGTATACGCACGCGAGCACGCAGAGATCGGGGCGTGCCGGCACATATAGGAGCCTCCGCGACGCGCCCGGCATAATGGGCGGCCATCCTCTCTCTCTTCAATCAGAGTGCACCCAGCTTTCTGGATGTCAGAATGGAGAAGCCCTGCCGCGTCGCACACTTCGAGTCACAGCGGCGCTCGTATAATTGCGTGCACGAAGGAGAGGTACAACGCGAAACGACGACGACGTTCCGTACGATCTCACAACCAAATACGGGCAACTATGCAGTGGCTTGGGATTCAGTGCACGGACTCGGCACTTTCTCGACGCTCGCCACAGCTATTGGATTACATGTGGCAGGGCTTACAGAAAGGAAGATCGCCGCGGCTCGTTCTTGTGTGCGTGCGTTATGGTTTTCCTGAGCATAGTATAGATCCCGCATTATTACCTAAAGCTGCAAAAGAAGTTCCACTTTGCGCATTTGTAGGAATTTATCAAGACCGTGTTTTAACCAGTAGGTATCGAAGTTTTGGCCCAGAATGTCGCAAAGATTCTTGTTCAATTAGTATCGAGGTTTTTACGTTCCATAAGCACGATATAATTATGAGAGACGCCGTAGTGGAGGGCTCCACAAATTTTGACCATCTGGCGTTCTTTAACGCGCACTGACATCGGGCCTACACGGGTCTCTAGCATTTCGCCTCCATCGAAATGCGACCACCGCGGCCGGGAACGAACCCGCCACCTTCGGGTCAGCAGCCGAGGACCATAACCACAGTTTCACCGATGCGGACAATTTTCGTTCAAGCTGTTCGAGTTCACATACACACTGCTGGAAGTTCACAAGGCACTACTCAAAGAGCATCAGAACGGATATAGATAAAATTAAAGTAGTTAACTGAAACCCCCCCCCTCCCTCTCCCCACCCTCCACGGTGGTCTAGTGCCTAAGGCGCTTGACCGTTCACCTTGGGTCGCGGGATCAAATCGTGGCCGCGGTGGCCGCACTCCGATGGAGGCAGAATGCTAAAGGCCCGCGTACTTAGATTTAGGTGCGCGTTAAAGAACCCCAGGTGTACGAAATTTCCGGGGAGACCTCCGCTATGGCGTCTCCCACAATCATATCGTGCTTTCGGGACCTACAACCCCAGTAATTAGTATTGCGCCCCCCTCCCCATTATAGGAGAGCGCGCGCGCGCGGACACACACACACACACGCACGCACGCACACACGCACACACACACACACACACACACACACACACACACACACACACACACACACACACACACACACACACACACACACACACACACACACACACACACACACACACACACACACACACACATAATCGCGCGCGCGCGCCAGCACGTGCACATGCACTAGACACTTACACACTATGCATGACACCATAAACGGCGGCAACCTTTGGATGCCCAGATGCGGTTGACAAATGGGCGCGATGTTCTCGACAGTTATCCACGGTCATGCCTCTTCGTAAGCATGGGCGAGCCGACACTGCACATTAAGCGTCTGCACCGGTACATGACCATTGTATCAAGAGGCATCAACGCCTCGCTGCTTTTCCGCACTCTATCTACAATATATAGTTGTCTTGTGCTGCCTAGCACTCGGCGACAGCAGCCTGCTCGCAACTCTACTTCCCGCCGCCAACCAAGGAACAAGCTAAAAAAAGAAGAGAAGTAGCAAGCCGAAATGCACTCACTGATTTGACTCAGTCACGAATATAATTCCTGCAGGCGCGGACGGAGGTTCATCAGGGTCATTCAGGAGGAGAGCCGCATCATCCCACCTTGTGGTCGAAAGTGCAGCGCAAAAGTTGAACTTGGCGAAGGTGGCCGCGCGTGCCGCAAACACTTTTGTTACGCCTCCTATACCTGCAATGTAACCCAGAGCCCGATGTAGCGCTGTCAACACGTTGTGAGAAGGTTTTTTTTTGGTGAGATCAGGAAAGGTCCCTACATACTTGAGGGACGATAAGCGGATGTTATTCGTGTCCACAGGTTGGTCCAATTGTGACCAACGGCGGAAGTGCCGAATCGGTGGTTCTCGGCCTGTTTTCGCGGCTGGAGCGTGGCGTGCGCAAAGAAAAAAGAAAAATAAATAATGAGAAAGATAAACAGGAGAACTTGCATGAGGAAACAGGCAACAAAGAGAAGCTTCTGTGCATGTTAAGCGCCAAACGTCAAAGCCGTTTAAGTGCAGACAGATTGAGTGTGTGATGGGCAGCAGGCAAATAGCAAAAAAAAAAAAAAATATATATATATATATATATATATATATATATATATATATATATATATATATATATATATATATATATATATATATATATATATATATATATATATACGCGTATACTGTAGCGGTGTCGGGGAGTGCGTTTATGATCGCGGGCCGTTCAGGAACTTGATGTAGCGGTTAGGCTAATCGGAAGAAAAAGTGAAGAAAACGAAAAACGAGAAAGCCTGCTCGATGCTGTCGAAACTGACGCTGAGTGATGAATAAAAATACATATAGTAGCGTTTCGCAAAAGAGCTCGGCACGTGGCAACAGCAAGCTTTAAGCTATAGGGTGCAGGTGCACGAGCATCAAGGAGCCACCGACGCGTCTGGCATAGGAAAAGGAGTGCGAATCAAAGGAAGAGCCGGTAAAGAAAGGCGCAGAAAGGGGCGAGCCACTCCGTCTTGTTCAGATTTACGACGGCTGGGGCCGCGCGAAGGAACGAAATAAAAAGCTGCGCAAAACGGGAATTATAGCTAGGCACAGGCGCGGCTTCTCTTCTCCGGGGCGATGGACGGAAGAGCGAGCTCCTCGGACCTGGGTGGCCATCCATTAAACGAAGACAGATTGCGGACGAGCGGCGGAGAGGCGGTTGCAGTACGAAAGCCCGCGTGTAACAACGTGGCACAGGCGGCTCGGGATTAGTTCGTCCACGGCGACGGCCGACAGGGAAGGGAACTCTAAATCTTGTTCGACAAGACGAGGGGACAATGGAAACACGCAAGTTTGACTAACGCGGGAAATTTGCGCGCTTTGTCATCCCGCTTTCATGTTCTTTTTTTTTTCGCCGTAGAAAGACGTCCGGAATGAACAATCTGTTGCGCATCGTGAAATCGCTCAGCTTTTTCTGTCTTTCAGTTCAACAAGTTTCGCTCAAGTCGTTTCGACGGCCGCGTGATGGAAAGAGTTCCGAGCTTTGCGTGTATACTTGAACAGAAAGCGCCAGACGCTGAGATTTACGCTGAAACGGTGGGACAACCCTAATATGTTTTTTTTTAATAGTGTGTGTGCTCCTCCAGTGCCATTGAAATCAAATTCTTGCTATTCACCTCCCCTTACGACTAACTTTTTAGCCATGCAAAATATATTCCCCAAACAATGAGCCGCAAGGTATGCAGAAAATGTGCGCACTTTCTGCCGGCTTCCTGCGACCTCCCTGCGACCAAGTGGAACACAGTTTTCTGCAGAAATTCTAAAAATTATTTACCCTAACCAGGAAGAAAGGAAAGCCACAATTGAGGTGAACCTTTTGTGTATTTAAGAACGCACACATGAATGCACAGCAAGACGCACGCAGATTTAGCCACGTTACTACCAATGCTTTTAGTCCATGCTGCAATAACATGAGGAGTAAAAAGCGTGCATGCATACCCGAAATGGAATGTCGTGTTCTCACACACATTCACACCTTGTTTGCCCGCCCAGTGTTTTTGTTCCTCCTCGCTGCTCATTATTCATTGTTATTATTTTTCGTCACTTTTTTTTTCTCGAAAGTCTGCCCTTAGGATCAAAAGTTGATGGCACAGATTACTCCGACGTTTCTACATCATGGCATCTTCTAGATACACCTTACAGCCACCCAGAAAATGCGTTACTTTCCGTTTCCCCATGGCACTGAGAAGGACTGCAGGCCGTGCTTGACAGCAACGACACGTCGCACATGCCACGCCGCTGATGTCTCCCGCTGTCGGACGTTGTCTCGATACTCCCATTTCACGCGCGCACCTTCTAACGACAACCAGCGGCACGCTGAATACGGGAGGGGCTGTATTTGACGCCCGATATGGTTCGCGATCGCCTGTGCGCGCGGCTCGGCTAATAGGCAGGCTCGGATATCCTATTATCAGCTGGAACAACGCGTTGATCCCGAGACCTGCCTGCGGCAGCTGGAAGAGGGCTGGCGCCGCCGCTCATTAGCGGCTGCTTGGCGTGCCCTGTGGGACGCGGCTGCGAGAAGAGTTGGAGCTAGAGCAGTTGGAGTGTAGGAATCGCTCCTGCCTGGCGCACCTGGTGTTCGCATATGCTTATCGAGCAGAGCGTATTTGCAGACGCGTCTCTGTGCGTAAGTACGAACTATCGCGGTGAGGGGCAAACAGAAAGTCGTCGGGTCCTCTTGCACCGCAATACTGTTTACGCCGCCTGCAAACTTGGCGCTTCGATTCAGCCGGCAAGCAGGCGTCTTAGCAATGGACGGTCGCCCGTTGCTTGGAATGGTACCGATGCCTGCGTAGAAGAATTGAGCAGAACTTGACCTGTAGTCGCTCGCTCGAAATGAATTAACGGATATGGTACCAGTTACAAATGCGGGATCTGTGGGAAGCTGCGTGCCATATAGTTCGCGCAAACGCACTACTAGCGGCAATCAATGTTGTTTCTGGTCTGTTTATTTTTATTTTTCACAAAGGTTTCACAAAGGGCCAGACATTTAAACGCCAGTAGAAAATTTTCTCAGTAAGGCACTAAATACTCGGAATTCCAATAGTACGTAGATAAAGGTCCACGTTACATTTAATACTGTTTGCAAAATCCAAGCTATTACATGGAGCAGAAGGCTGAATTACTAAGTACATTTGCTCACCCTCACGAAAATATGATTTCAAAACGTTGCATATTATAGCCACCCGAATGCTTGTCCAAATATCGTTTAAAATTGTTGTCTAAAAACCACAGGGTCCCTCATGCATTCACCTAAGACGACTCGAAGGTGACAGCCATCTTCTTTTTCCTCTCAGTCGATGTATTGATCTTTCCCCGGCACCCACCAAAAGCTTTCCGCACCTAACGAGGTTTTGCACTGCCTCCCCTGGTTTTGCAGCTGGTTTCGCACTGCGCGGAGCGTGTTGATCCCTAGTGATGTACTTGATTCGGCCAGCGAGCTCGTTAATGCAAAAGGTAGTTGAATAAATGTACACGTAGTTGGTTTGGTTCGACAGTGTCTACTGTCTCCGTGTGCTCCGAGAGCTGGCGACCTCCCATGTCGAAAGCCCACACTGGCGCCCAACGTGGGGCCGCTACACTCAATCAACATAAAAACACAAGGGTTAAATAAATGTACACTATGTTAGTTTGGTTCGGCCGTGTCTACTGTCTCCGTGTGCTCCGAGAGCCGGCGCTCTCATGTCAAGACCCCACATGTCATGTGATGACGCCGTCATCGGAAATCACGCGATGTGACGTAACAGTGACGTCATAGTTAACCCATGATGACATTACAAATTTTGTCTATCTGTGACGTCGTGGCTGACGTCATCATATGACGTCAACACGTGATCACTTTTTATTCATCGCTCGCGTTGGCGCCGCCGACGCGCGGGATGCCGGTCAGTTTCCCGTTTTCATGAGGCATGTAAAGGCCATTTCGCATGACGCTAAAACCACTGATTTTTAGCCTGCGAATTCGCTCGCATAGAAAAAACGGCCCATTGCTCTCGGCGCATCGGTCAGCGGCTAGCGACCAACATGGTGGAAATTTTTCACTCTGTTCGCAGCGGAGGAGCGAACTTTTGGCCGGGACCCGTCGAAAGTGCGCCGAGTCGGCTGAGCCGTCAAAATTGCGCCAACGAGTTTGTTTTGGTTATGGCTGCTATTGCGTATTCTGAAATGAATTTAGATTGGAAAGGGTTCTTAAAGGGGTACTGACACAAAAACTTTGGCCTCGCGTTTTTTTGCTACAATGTGTTGCTGGGGGGCTTGTTAGCCATAACACGGCACATCGTTTGCTGCAGCGCGCGACAGATAATTAATGACAGGCTCCTCATTACCGACCAGTTTCAGTTTCGGTTTGAGAGAGCTCGAAAAACGACAAGCCGCCGGGCGCAACTATCACCACCTAGCGTGCGCAGCTCTCGACCACGTCAGCACACAGAACTGTGACGCACTTCCGCACGGTCCGCATCAAGAAGTCCTTTCGAATAGGAAACGGGACTGAAGTGTCGCCAAACACAAAACTTTCAACGCGTGCGCCGCGGCCACGGACGCGCGACCAGCCGCCGAGAAGAATAGACTGCTGGAAGAAACGCGGCAAAAGAAAAATGGCGGCTATGACGTCATCATAACTTGTTTTATTGACTGCAGTGAGGTCACGTTGTAGTCACGTGAGGGAAGTAGGGGGGGTCACCTAGGTGACCTTTGTGAGTGTCAGTAGCGCGAGGGAGTCGATCACTCACGCCAACTTCAAAGTTGATTTAAAATACCTTCCAAGCTATATTTGCGGTTGATATTTTGCAGATTATATGCACATATTCACAGGAATCGAACCCGCAGGCTGTCTCGGCCACGAAATTTTGTGTTAGTACCCTTTAAATGACAAAACACAACTGATCTTCGCTACCGTTGATGAAAAGCTAGCAATGTCATAACACACAGATTGTTACATTATATTTGAACTATTCAGCAGTGTCTGCCACAAAGAACTTTGCACGCCGCTGCAGTTGCAGAGCAAAAGTCGCAGACCATTCTCAGCACATGTGAAATGAAACCGCCATTAGCGGTGGTTGCGAAGGGAGCGAACTGAGCTAACGGGAAGATCCTTTTCGCGGCAATCGCAGCATGTGGAACAGACATAAGGCTTTTGCCTTAATATAAACAAACAACTCACAGCAGCCAAGGTGACTCAGTGGTGGCGGTGCTCGGCTGCTACCCGAAATACGCGGATTCGTTCCCCGCCGTGATGGTGGCATTTTCATGAAGGCGAAATCCTAGAGGCCCGTGTACTGTGCGATGTCAGTGCACGTAAAGGCCCTGCAACACTTTTTTGAGCATGTTCAGAAAACGCGGCCGATCGGTAGTCGAGGATCCCGAGAACACGCGAGCCAAATATTATAGCGCAGCACGCGGCCTGGAATTTACAATAAATTCTTAAAATCAGCTAAAAATCGCTTTCTCTTCTCTCGACAAATGATGCTACATTCTCCAAAATCACTGCGTCGCAGGCCCAAGTTTTACGCCATTGGCTGATTTGAGCATGGCACGCTCGGGAGTTACTGGGGCCTCCTCGGGAGGCGGCGATGTGTCCGAAAATCGCACCGAAAAGCCGCGCGTTCGAAGAAAAAATTGGCCGCGTATCTGCGTGCTTCGCTGCAAATGTCGTCGAAATACGATAGTCTTGTACCGGCAGTACTACTATGTTTTGCCTTGCCTGAGACAGCCTAAAAAACACTAGGGTCTTTAGAATTGCGTACCTATGTATTTTCTAATAAAGAACACACGTCCTGACACTTACAAATTAATGTTGCACCTCAGGAATGCGTAGTATTTGCTTTTTAATCGAATATGTTCACAAATATGAACGCGAACACCAGTTCAAGAGGGCTGGGCGTTCAGAAAGAAGTTAAACTTTGGCCGAGTAGCTGAATCGGGTTACCGACAGACAAACAGAAGGACATACAGACCAAAATTTGTGCGTTGAAGTATCCCAAGAAAGACTATCGTCTTTAAAAAGAAAAGTGCTCAAGGTCACGAGGCGCGCGTGACGTACCTTCTTCTTCCGTGCCATCCCTCCCTGCTTAGCTTCCAGCGCTTTCGTCGGGACGAGAGAAGAGAGAAGCAATTGCAGCATGCGACAAATCTTTGTAATTCCGCTCGTACTGGACGGATTCTAAAAATTTTTGCGGTGGTCAATTCGTGAGGCAATAAGCTTCTTTAGTGAATCCATTCCATGACTACTTGGAAAAAGTGTTGCAGGGTCCCTTTAAAGAACCCCAGGTGGTCGAAATTATCCGGAGCCCTCCACTACGGCGTCGTGAAGGACTCCATAAATTTTGATTATCTTGTGCTCTTTCACGCGCACCTAAATCTAAGTACACAGGCCTCTGGCATTTCGTCTCCATATAAATGGGGCCGCCACAGCCGGCATTCGATCCTGCGACCTTCGGAACAGCGGGCGAGTACCATGAACCACAAGACCACAGTGGCGATGGCCAGCATTCACATGAATAAAAAGAAGACGGAGAGACCCTAAAGAAGAGTTAACAAAAACACCATTGAAGGAAACAACAAAACAACTATTCAGAAGATGAGTTTCACGCACATTCTTGAATACATGAAATGAAGGCTTTATTTTTAATGCACGTGGCTAATTATTACAAACTCAGATGGCTCAACAGGCAGATACGAGAGAAGGAAACTTTTTTTTGTCCGAGCGGCTCGTTTTTTTTTTATTATTATACACGACTAATAAACCCGACAGACAGTTAAGTCAGGGAAAGCATAGGGGACATTGTTTCATGGTTTATTAATTGTAGTGTAATAATTCTCACTTCAAGTGAAAGCAGTTGGAGTGGACGAAAAATTACCCTTTCCGTCGGTGGGATCTGAACCCACAACCTTCGAATTCGAAGATTGTAAATTTCTCTTATTTTTTCGAAGTTGCTTCTCACTTTGCTTAATTACGTATACTCGCTTTAAACACAGGTGCAAGAATAAAATAATGTGAGCAAAGTCTTTATTTTTAACACGAAAGTGTTTTATGCCGGGGTCCACCAAGACTTCACTGACGTATTTCCGTCACGGATATGACGTTGTTAAAATGTACACGAACAGAATACAAATAACGGAAACAGAAGAAAAATTTACGCGAATTTAAAAGAGCCGGGAATCGAACCCACGACCTCTCCGTCCGCGGTGATAGAAACCGGGCGCTTAACCGACTAGGCCATCAGCGCAATTCCGAACAGCCCTTTCAGATGCGCCTTATAAAATCTCGCACTCCTTCGCTCTGTAGCTGCGTTCTTCGTTTGTCGGGGTGGTGCCGCCACCTAAGAGCGGAGAAGAGAAGCAGTGGCGTAGCCAGGGGGTGGCACACCGGGCACGTGCCCCCCCCCCCCTTCCCCGAAATTTTTTTTTCGCCATGGCACACATAGCGAAAAATGACCATTTCAAGGAGGTGCCACCCCCGAAATCAAGGAGGTGCCCCCCCCCCCCCCCTCCGAAAACAATTTCTGGCTACGCCCCTGAAGAGAAGTACTGCATTATCACACTAACTAACACCGACAGTGAACGCTGCGGTAGTCTCGGCACTACGGCGCCTCGATGCCAGCATTTGAGCGGACGCTGGCATTAGAGCGCCCTACCAACGCCGCCTAGGTGACGTTGGCCCTACTTGAAACACAGTGTAGCGTGGCGTCCGAAATCGGCTCCGAAAGTTTGTGGAGTTAATCTCGGAGGCCACAAACGGAGGCTGTATTTGCCGTGCTGTATTTGAGGCTGTCTTTGCCGTGCTGTATTTCTCGGTGACGACACAGTTACGTGCTTTGTCTTTCGTGTTGTATTGGTGTGAGTTACGTGCTTCATCTTTCGCGTTGTGCTAGCGTGTACAGCGTAGTGCACTGTGCAGCTTCCATACGCACCAATGGTGTATCTCCGCCGTCTACTGATACGAGCGCGATGGCACCGACTACGAGAACTGCTGCATTAAGCGCCGCCGAAAGACAACGGCGTCGACGGGCAAATGTCGCGCAAATGAGTTTGGTGCAGCGATCGACACACCACGGGGGGGAGCGGGAGGCCTTCGCTCGTTCACGGCTCAAGCTGAGAACTGTACCTCTCGCGTTTGTGAAGTTGAGCGCATCGTGACCCACCTGGCTGCCATACAGACACCGAAGCAGGACCGAAATGATAGTATCTTCGCCGAAGCGACCCACCAGCAGGACGCTGCTCGCCAACACGACGCCGCATGCCAAGCACATCCACAGGATGGTCGCCGACCCGCAAATCACGCACACTTTGCTGCAGCTGACCGTGAGTTAACAAAACGATTTAGTGAAAACCCGTTCGGTTTCGCTTGCACGGTTTGCGAACGCCTGTGGTTCATGTAACCAACGAAAAGGTTTACACAACACGTTCAAGGACATGTATTGATGCCATTCTTGGGCGTCATTTGCCATCCGCTGTGTCCAGGTGCTTCGTAAACTACTTTAGTTACACAAGGGGTTGCTCATGATCATCGACGTTGGTTGTCGTGATGGAGAAGATGTGCCACGAGGCGTCAACATGGTTGCATCAACGCCTAAGGCTGCTGCAGCCACCAAACACCAATAGACAATATATATTAATGTGCAATAAACATTCAACTACTTCTGGGAAGACACGTTTCACTTTCGTGTGTTATACCGATTCCTATATCAGAGGGATCAACCACATTTTTTCTTGTTCTTGACTGTCTATCATCTGCGTGTGATTGTCACTATATGCAATTGAACCCGCCGTGTTAACTAAGCAGGTAAGGCATCACGCTGCTATGCTCGAGGGTAGGGGTTCTATTCCCAGCCACAGAGGCCGCATTGAGATCAAGGTGAAATGCACGAGCACCCGTGCAGTATACTCCTGGTTCATTCGGCTGGGCGCCGCCATGCTCTGACTGCAGGGTTGCAACAATGCGGGACACATCGTCAATCCGAGCCAGAGAACGAGTGTCCGAGCCGAACGTGCAGCCGCTCGCAGAGCAATCGGCGGCCGCAAGAGGATACACGTCACCACATCTTCTGTTGCAAACAGATGAGGGGCGGGAGTCACGTGATCATATGTCGGTCGCACTCCAAGGTCAAAGTGGTAGAGCGCTCTGTTTTGGAGCGTGGTGCTCTGAAAGGACCAGCTGAGCGTACTTAGAGCGGTCGATCGATTTGGACAAGCCGAACGTGACGCCCGTCGCCAGAGTTCTCTGGAGAGCTCGAAAACGACCGTCCGAATAACCCGAAAACGACTACCCACTAGACTTAGGTGCACGTTAAAGAACCCCAGGTGATCAAAAATTAATCCGGACTGTACCACCGCTGCATGCCTCAAGATTATATCGCCTTTTGCACGTAAAACCCCCGAAATAATTATCACCAATTGATTCATTTTTGTTCTGCACAAACACACACACATAAGCTTTTTGACGCTCGAAAAATGACGCAGCCACCTCTTCCGCATCCAGTATACATTGAATATCTGTTCACCACGCCGGCGCAGCACTTTTGTAGTTTCGGATGAGTTGACGGAGCGATGAAGTGTCCCTTCCTAAGCATTCACGTGTAAGCATGTTAACACCGGCTTGGCGCTCGCAGCGGCGAAGAAGCGCGGCCACAAAGCGGGATTTCCGCTTTTGCGTCACGAAGCTCCTTATCTCTTCCACAGGACCGTAAGCAGGCTTCCCCTTTTTCGCGAAGTGCGCGTGAAAAGAGCGGCGCCGAAGTTTCGCGAACGAACCTCGCAACCAGAATTGTGATGGCATTAGCGCTTGTTATGCGTGCACCTTCCCGTCTGCTGAGAGGCCGCAATTTCCGCTTTTGGTAAAGAGGCTCTGGCTGTATCGAGCCTGTCGTGCCTTATCTGCTAATCTCTTACCCCGCGTTCTTGCCGAGTGAAAACTTATCGGCTCGAAAGTACAAGAGTGCCTGGCTTTGTAAATTACATTTTGATTAAGGCCGCGATTAGGGCGCACGCATAGTTCCGGTCCTGAGTGGTCCGTTTTCACGCATGTGCACACACAAACAAGACTTACCTTCTTGATTTAGTTCATTATTTCTTGCGCAATACGTGGATGCAGTTCACAGTTTGGGTTCGCTTTCAAACTAAGGCGATACGTAATTAACTCCGACACGAGGAACGAAAAAGTAAATTAATTTCGCCAAGTTCGCTGGAAAGATTGACGTCGATATTGTCGGTCTTGCACTGTTGTTTTTTTCGAGAGAATCGAATTTTCGCCGTCGTCTCTGCTATGGCGATGGAAGCATTCCCGCATATTTCCAGAACGTTGCCAGCAAAAGTGACGTTGTCGAACATTAACGCAATGCCCACCGAAAGTGAGTTATGGCAAGCAAAGAGTACAAATACTTCAACAATATTTAGTGACTCGCGCAGTAAAATGTGCAATAAGGTAACTCTGCGCAAGAAATTAGCTTATAACTTGAACTTACCGCTTAATATAAAACAATCAATCGTATTGGCGAAATTTTGAGTGCCTCTGAGAGGCCACCCAACAAAAGACTCTAGAAGCCGTCGAGTGCCTTGCTTTAATTTCTAGTCATCACCATCATACTCAGCCTATCCATCTCCACTGAAGGACCAAGGCCTCTTCGACTGCTGAATTTACAATTTACAAATTGTGTTCTACTGTATGACGTATTTTGTGCCCTTTTTATGGTATTTTTTTAGTATTGCATATTTAGTTTGCGAAGTAAGGAGTAGCCGGTGCCGCAATAATGGCGCCAACTACACATCCTTTGAATATAGTATATATATACAGGGTGTCCCACTTATCACGCAGCATGACTGAAAAAAAGCGGGACGGCGTTACGCGAAGCAGGCCTTGTGCATATTATTCCCAGTATACTGTAGTAGCCGCTACTATTTTTTTCGTTAATGTGAATTAATTAATTAGTCCTAATTAAATTCGTAACTCCAAAAATACTCACCTGATTATCAAAGTGTCAATGAGGCAAATGTGGGCATGTTGAAATGACATATCTATCTAGGCTACTTTCAACAACGTACTAATTGCGTGCTAATTTTTTCCTGTCGGATTCGATTGCTGCTTTATGCATGGCCTCCGAGATTGTGCGCCGGCGCGCGACCTCGGAGGCCATGCATGAAGCAACAATCGAATCCGAAAGGAAAAAATTAGCACGCAATTAGTACTTTGTTGAAAGTAGCATAGATAGATGTCATTTCAACATGCCCACATTTGTCTCATTGACACTTTGACAATCAGGTGAGTATTTTTGGAGTTACGAATTTAATTAGGACTAATTAATTAATTCAAATTAACGAAAAAAATAGTAGCGGCTACTACAGTATACTGGGAATAATATGCACAAGGCCTGCTTCGCGTAACGCCGTCCCACTTTTTTTAAATCATGCTGCGTGATAAGTGGGACACCCTGTATATATATATATATATATATATATATATATATATATATATATATATATATATATATATATATATATATATATATATATATATATATATATATATATATATATATATATATATATATATATATATATATATATATACTTCTTGCCGGTGGCAAGTTGTTTTTTTCGTCCACTTTCCTTTCTTCACATCTACATCGCAATTAATACAATTCCCATAAAAAAAAGTACAGTTACCGTCTCCTATACCTTCCTTCGCTTCGTTATTTGATGGTTTTCATTCAGGTTGTATCAAACAAAGAAACGAGCCCTCGAAATTCCTTCCTTTACATGTACCGGGTGTCCCAGCTATCTTTAGCCAAGGGTTAAAAAATACAATATTTGAGGCAGGCGAATGAAATTATTTGAATATTGCTTACAGCTATCTTGCGCACTACAGGCAATTTTTTTATTTTGCAATTAACGAATTTGTTAATTCGGATTAATTTACTGAATTGATAAATATTGACTTTACGCAAGAAATGAGAGTCGCGAAATTGGAGGGCGTCTTCAGAAACCCCCATTGCATCATTTTCGATAAAGAAAGTTTTACGCGTACCAATTTTTCCATGCTGCCAAGAAAGCCCGCGAAATACAAAAAATACCACGTGAGTAGCGCATTCGCGCGCCGCGACCGTGCTGCTCTCAGCCATGGTTTGAGCGAACAAAATCAGCTGCGACCACGACCCGCCGGCTGTGTTGCTGCAGTAGGCCGATAAGTTTACGGTGGTTTCTTGGCCCGTTGCCAGGCAGTTGGCGCGCGTGACTGTGCAAGCTGTAGCGAGCGCGGGCGAAGAAACCACCGCAAACTTATCGGCCTACTGCTGCAACGCAGCCGACGGGTCGTGGTCGCAGCTGATTTTGTTCGCTCAAACCACAGCACGGTCGCGGCGCGCGAATGCGCTAGTCACGTGGTATTTTTTGCATTTCGCGGGCTTTCTTTGCAGCATGGAAAAAATGGTACGCGTAAAACTTTCTTTATCGCAAATGATGCAAAGGGAGTTTTTGAAGACGCCCTCCAATTTTGCAACTCTCATTTCTTGCGTAAAGTCAATATTTATCAATTTAGTAAATTAATCCTAATTAACAAATTCGTTAATTACAAAACAAAAAATTGCCTGTAGTGCGCAAGATAGCTGTAAGCAATATTCAAATGATTTCATTCGCCTGCCTCAAATATTGTATTTTTTAACCCTTGGCTAAAGATAGCTGGGACACCCTGTATAATCATACCGGATACAAGTGGCTGCGTTGCTTCGCACGAGCGAATTTCTGCACTGCAGCTATACACTACCAAAATAATAAAGGACGAAATAGTAAAGAAGTGTAATATTTATGATTGCTGGAGTAACTAAACTGAACACTGAAATAATCGTAATACTGGAAGCTTGCTCCCACTACACGTGCAATAGTTTTATATTGTCACGTGGTCGTGACGTTGAAGAAGGCAGCAGTAGGCGGGTCTAAGACGAAACTTTTATATTTGGGCGAACCTGGGCCCGAGAAACGCAAATTGAAACTACAAGCGATACACACTGTGCACTCGTGTCGGCCGTCGATAATCTGCCAGGCGGCAAAGCACGTCGGCTTTTATACACGCGCTATCGAAGATCCAACTTTATCGCTGGTGGTCGCGTATAAGCTCTCGAATAAGCTGGACTATTCGCGCCCTGCGCCCAATCTTCAAAGAACGATCTCAAGTAATCGCGATGCCTCTCAAACACTGCTGCGCGGCCTGCGCGAAGCGTTGCTTACAGTCCTTGCCAATGCATTAAAATAAAGCACGCGTGGCATATGCCTAAGTAACATCAATTTCTCAAATGCTTGAATGCACCCACCGCCATAGACTGACCATTATGGCGTCGCGCTGAAACGCATTGGAGTAAGTCCCCCCCCCCCCCCCCTTCTTGGTGAGTGGATGCCAAAAGCTTTCGAGAAAAGCCAACTTCGTTGGGCATTTCCCGCTGCCCGATGTTTGGTATATCAAGTGTTCAGGCTATTTTCGTTAGATATAGCCGTAGATTTTGGTATACATTGACGTTAAAGCATTGACAAGACCGAAAGTAGTTTGATATAACCGATAATTCGACTCACTCGAATTCGATATAGCAGGGTTCAACTGTGTATACTTCAAAGGAACTATTTAAAAACTAGCAAACACTGAAGCTTAGGAAGGAGTCAGGGTTGCCTTTGGGTGGACTTGAAAAGGAGCCAGAATTCAAGGGAACAGTAGCCAAAGTAGCCACGCCATTTAATTTTATCGCCACATTTGTAGCCAAATAGAACAGAAGCGTGTTATGAGTGCAGTTTTAATTATGTTACAATAAATAATACCATTCTGAATTAAAATAACAATAAAAATAAGAGCACAGTGTTTTGCCCTTTGCTAGGTCTTGAGGCCATAAATAAGTTGCAAATAAATGACTGAATTATAATACATTCAGGGCGCTTGTATATATTTTATGTTAAATAGGTATAGTTCTTCTTAGATACACAGTTATACTGGAATATTCTAGCCGACAAGTCACTTTGAACATTAAAACTTAAAGCAGTTTTTCCTTGAAGCCGCGAGCCGAATTTGATTAGTAGAGGTTACCAATACCAATGCGGATTCAGATAGTGAAATCTGGTTAAAGATGAGCTGCCGAACTTCATTTTGTTGCAGACTTGTTTTTATCAAGTTCATATTGGAAGTGTGTTTCGTTGGGCTAGTTGGTTACACATCGTAAACGGTAAAAACAGCGCAAAATAGACGAGACGAACGAAGAAGCACACAGGACGAGCGCTGACTAACAACTGACTGTTTTATTGCTTTGATCCAATATAAAGGAAAAGGTGCGGTTTAACAAGTCACGTGTAATTTCAAGCAGTACGTCACGATACAATGTGTGGAAACTGTTAGTCGACAAGATTACAATTATGTGTTAAACCGCACCTTTTCCTTTATATTGCATCGAAGCAATAAAACGATAAAACAGTGAGTTAGTCAGCGCTCGTCCTGTGTGCTTCTTGGTTCGTCTTGTCTATTTTGCGCTGTTTTTACCGTTTATCATATTAGAACACGCGCGGCACATGAAAAAAATCACGCCATGTCCACGAAGTGAATGATGATGAGTGGGCGAAGCTCGATCATTTTCATCCATGGCAGAAAAGAGAATGTGTGGTCTGGAACGCGCTTATACTTCATGGTCATCAGCGTCATCGTCATCGTTATCACGTGTAGTGGGTACATTCCACTATACTGGAACGCGCTTATTCTTCAAGGTCATGATGATGATGATGATGATGGCCTGTATGTATGGCTCACACCCACTCTGGGGGGATCGGCCAAGAAACGAATATTTTACAGACAAAAGTGATCTCACATGAATTGTATTACTAAAGAATTATACAATCGTTAGAATTAATTAATGATACCAATTTAGTGATTTGATGTCAAAATCGCCCTGATTCAATTAAAAATTTCTCCACAGCGGAACAGAGATCCCGGTGACAATGACCTAATGAGGAGGCTCCCAAGGAAAGAATATTAGAGATGATGAAATCCAATCTAATTCGATTAAAAGCGACTTTGAGAATGTTTTTCCTCAGTAAGTTGTAGCGGTTGCATGATAAAAAATAATGCTCTACTGTTCCCTCCTTGCTACAAAACGAGCAAAGAGGGGAAGGAGCCAGACCAGCTCTATGCATATAGAAGTTTAATTTTGGAACTCGACAGCGTAATTTTGTAAAAATGACTTCCTCTTTTCGCGTTGACCAGAAATTTCTAGGGAACAAGAGGTGTCGATATTCGTTTAGATAAGTCACTAATGTTTTACCAGAGTCTTGAATTATGGCGCGCCTTCTAAATCTGTCACGAATTATGAGTGCTGGTGTGGGAATAATTGAAAGTATCGGACCACTGAGGGCGGCTTTCGCCAGAGTGTCCGCCATTTCGTTCATTTTTATCCCTTTATGACCCGGTACCCAGATTAATCTGATTGAAGTTACATGGGTGGGAACCAAAAAATGAAAAGTACGTGACAATCGAGAATCACTATTAGCAGCGAGTGCTGAGCACAAAGATAACGAGTCTGTAATTATGGCTACAATTGAGGTTGATGGGCTGAGCTTTCTTAAAGCCATAATTACCGCTAGGAATTCCGCCGAGAATACTGATAAGAAATCGGTAAGTCTTAATGAGAATGACCAATTGAGGGTTTCGGAGAAAATGCCAATGCCAGATTTTTCTTCGGATTGTGAGGCGTCTGTAGCTATGACATTTGTTGCATTTATCTCCTCTAAATGCCTTTGCAGAAGACCGTCTAATATCTGGTAAGGCAGATTTTTTGCATGATTCGGATATATATCGTCAAAAATGATTTCAAGGTTCTGTCTTTCATTGCCAATGGAAGGAACTTCGCTCAGTTTAACATCTAATAGTCCAACAAGTGCTTGTACGTAGCTCACCTGTGGCGTTTGAAACCGAGGCCAATAAGATAGAAAAAATAACTCTGGCTGATACATGAAAATAACTTTTAGTTCAGGCGTCATCGTCATCTTTATCACGTGTAGTGGGTACATTCCACTATACTGGAACGCGCTTATACTTCATCGTTATCACGTGTAGTGGGTACATTCCACTATACTGCGTCATCGTCATCTTTATCACGTGGAGTGGGTACATTCCACTATACGTGGCTACCTACCTACCTACCTACCTACCTACCTACCTACCTACCTACCTACCTACCTACCTACCTACCTACCTACCTACTACTACTACTACGACTACAGAGGAGGGACAGACCCACACCCTAAGGAGCTTCGCCCATAAAACAGAAAATTGCGCGTAGCATCAGCATACATGGCGGCCAGCGTGAGCAGCGTGCCAGCCAGGCGTTCTGCAATATGCACGCAGCTTTACCACTCCGTATTTGCAGGCACATCGATGCGCACCAGCCTGCTGGTGTGGGGAAGGACGCCGTGCGTATCGGCTAGACGACAGAAAAGCTGAGAAACATTGTATTTTATCGGCAAATAATAAGAAAACTGGCTACCTAATGCGCCAAAACCGAAGTTGAAAAGTAGCCAGAAAGTAGCCCTGGCGCCAACCCCAAATTTTCGTCGCCGGACTTTGTCGAAAAAGTAGCCAATTTGGCGCAAAGTAGCCACCAACGACAAACCTGCAAGGAGGGCAGGTCCGCCGAGATGGCGTAGTGGTTACAGCGCTCGGCTGCTGACCCGAAGGTCGTGAGTTCGTTCCCGACCGCGGTGGTCGCATTTAGATGGAGGCGAAATGCTAGAGGCCCGTCATCTGTGCGATGTCAGTGCACGTTAAAGAACGACCAGACGATCTCAAATTCCGGAGGCCTCCACTATACACGGCGTGCTTTATAATCACGTCGTGGCTTTGGTACGTAAAGCCCCAGATATTAACATTATTACGAAAGAGGGCATTGACCTAACGCACGTGTTAGAAAACGAGGAAATAAGCGAGAAAAGTAGCAAAGAAAGAACCTCTACAAAGACGAAACGTACGTACATTCAGTTTTTATACCTACGGAAAAGTGGTCCCTACTCTTCCATTATTCTTGCGCCATAGCGAGTACTTCGATCCGCTATTTCACAGTGGAGTGGATCCCAGCAGGGGGGGTGCTATAGAAATGTCTGTACGTCTTGTTTGGCGCCTGTATAGCGACGCGCGCTGTTCCAGGAGCGAGTGCTCGCGCCCATCTAGCCAGCCCAGCAGTTCCTACCCGTGTGTACGACAGGAATTGCTGCCGCACACTTCACAATGCGCGAGGGTGCGCGAGAGGAACGAAACAATGCAGTATCGGCCCTGAGAGAGAGAGAGAGAAAAGAAAAGCCCGAATGAGAATTGACAATATACCGAACACGCATACAGAAAACTCGCAAGGTGAGCGCCTTCTCTATGGCGGGCGCGCCAATTCATCAACGACACAAAAACAGGGAACGCCGATTCTTTCGCTTGTCATTATTTATTCCCCGCCGTCACGACGCGTTTATCTCGCAGCCAGTGGCGCGTGCCGTCATATTTATCGGCGCCCCGCTCTCGCGCTCTGTCAATTTCCCATTGTGCTGTACGCAGCAAATGTGCAGGGGCGCGTGCAAGCCGAATTCAATACACTACTGCATACAGCCTTATCGATGGGCGCAGCTCGCAGTCTGATTCTTTCTGTTTTCTCTCGCTACCTTTCTCTCTCTCTCTCTCGCCCTTATTCAGCATTTTCTTGCTATCGGAGCAGCAGTAGTAAGTTTAGAGACACACTCTGGCACAGAGTAAAGCCGAAACGCGTCCGAAAGAAGAGCGAAACGACCGTCCCAGCATTCAAAGCGCGGCGCGCGCCGGGTGACTTCCAAGCATGGGCCGCTGCGATTGACACGCGAACGCAAGCGAACAGCGAGTCATGCAGGGAAGCCAATGACTGTGATTCTCTTGGCTAACTACGAAACGCAACATAATTGTCTAAGCTAATATAACAGCGTGCATCTCCTCCCGACGAATGAATTATGCAATTACACGTGGGTGATTTATTTGGGATAAACTGATGTAGTTTTGTGCTGACCATACTGTAGTCTACTGAAAATGTCACTCATTACAGTAGTTTAAGAAATAAATTAACGTTTTCTTTAGGCGTTGGTTCAAATGAAAGAATCGAAGCCCCTTATGCGATGAGCCCAGTGCAGTTTACAATTCAGTAATTATTGGGGAGTAATGAAATTCGAAATTCGACCTAATTCACCGGCGAAACCAAAGCCGATGCACCAATGAGCTCAACTGCCATATTCTTCCAAGACCTTCAGAATGAGGGAGTGTCGTTGTATGAACCGTCGAATGATTTCGTCTATAGTGGGTTAGCGGGCTGCTCTTACGGCACGCACGCGCACACACGTTAACGATGTGGAATAACTAAAACCACTGCAATCGTCGTGAACAGTGACGTCATTCTGGTCTTCTACTAGTTGCGCTCATCGGTGCTTTGGTGTCGGTTTCACCGGTAAAATTGGTCGAATTTCCCGACTCCGCAGTAATTATTAGAGGCCGGTGTTGCGAAATCTCAAAGCTGCAATGGGCTATTCGGACGAAGGACTTCAATTCTTTCATTAAACCCGACTGCCCCCTTTCACAAATTAAAACGTTAATTTAATTTCTTTAGTTACTGTCCTGAATGACTATTTTACCTGGCACAAGAGGAAAAGTAGCCAAGAAGGCAGCGAGCAAATATCGCTTTACCCTGGATTTTGAGGATATTTTAAACACATTTCTTGAAACGCCCTGTTTATATATATACTGTAGAGCACGGATTCTCAAACTGGGTTCCGCGGAACCCAGGGGTGTCGTGAAGGACACCTTAGGGTTCCACGAGCGACCAGAACGAGTGGAACCCGCTCCCGTTTTACGCCATATTAGCGACTAATTTATTTATTCAGGCAAGCAAACTTATATTGCATTGTGCGCTTAAAATTATTATAATGAAGACATCACACGCCGCATCGGCACATCGCGTGTCTGCGGGTAGGGAGAGACCCACGTGGTGGCAGCACTAGAGGTTCGTCATCTAGTGCGCGCCATGAAACTTTCACGGTTTGCGGACCCACGGTGACAGAACGCGCGGAGCTCTGGTAATTCATGCTCGTGAACATTCAAACCAGTTCAAACGACATTAAAGGGTACCTCGGCGCTTTATTGGTGGCTCATGGCGCGTCGGCGATCCCGTGGCACACTCTTCATGCACGGTGATTTGCCACTGCTTTATGTCGGTTCTGTAATTAAAACGCGCAACGAGCGCTCTGACTGGAAAGACACGTCGCTTCGTTTCGTCTGTGGGCTACACGAGCATTTATGCTTAGCTTTACGACAGGTGTATCGGTCTACGGCCGTTGCTCTGTGCGACTGGCATGCCTCCTTTTTTGTTTTGCGAAAAATAAAACTGGCCTCTGTACGTCCAGCACTTCGTTTGCGTGAACACACTGCTTACGCTCCGCGGTGCCTGAAGCATGCATGCAGTGTGAGGTCGGCGGGCGCTTTACGCAACTCGCGGAGCGGCGCGGGGGGGGAATCGCAAGTCTATGTATTATCGGGAGTTATACTTCAACGGAGATGGCCTTCGATATTAAAGAAAAGAAAAGCGAACAAACCAACGCGGGCAGTGTTAATACTGCGGTTGCGTGCGTCGAGAGGCGTTATCACCTAAGCCCCCCCCCCCCCCCTTCGATTGTCTTCAGTGTCGAGAAAAAGTGAGTGGTTCTGTGGCACTCTGTAAAAGCCGTTGGGTTTCCCCAAGGCGAGAAAGTTTGATGATATATGGTATATGGTGTTTTGTGGCACAAGGGCCATTTGATGGCCAAACAGCGCCAAAGACGAGAAAGTTTGCGAACCCCTGCTATAGAGAAATAGGCTGGAGGGGACATATCTTGGACATACGATATTCAGATTGGCGGCTTCTCTTCCGAGAGGACCGCCGAACCGGATATTATTTCGGAATTACTTAGTAGAAATTATGCGAAGTGTCGTGGGCTTTGTTGTATCCCCTGCAACAAATTTTTGAATAAGAGAAACTTCATAGGGACAGAGTACTGGTTAAGGGCTCCCTGCCCAGAATAATCTGCATGCAACGATAGCGCGATAGCTCGGCCAACGATAGCCTGATCACGATAGCCTGGCGACAACAGCCTGGCACGATAGCTGGCCTACAAAGGTGAAATTGTGATGATCGTCATCAGCCTGACTACGCCCACTGCAGAGCAAAGGCGTCTACCATGTTCCGCCAAGCAACCCGGCCCTATGCTTGCAGCTGCCACGAACTTCTTAATCTCATCTGCCACCTAACTTTCTGTCTCCCCCCTCGCACGTTCGCCTTCTCTTGTAATCCAGTGAGTTACTCTTAATGACCAGCGGTTATCATGGTAGGAATTGTACGGTAGAGTAAATGCAGTACTCAACCTGAGCACTGTTTGCAGACGCCATAATTTTTCACATATTTCGCTCACACTTGTGAAAGTCCACTTTTACTATTAATACTAACTTCTAGAGTTTTGCGTGCCAAAACCATGCTTTGATTGTGGGGCATGCCTTAGTGGAGGGCTCCAGATAATTTAGGCCAGCTGAGGTTCTTTATCGTTCACTGACATCGCACAGTGCACGGGCGTATGTCATTTCGCCTCCATAGAAATGCGACCGCCGCGGCTGGGATCGAACTCGCGCCTATCGAGTCAGCAACCGAGCACTGCTTCCACTTAAGCCTCCGCGCCGGCTCGAGTCAACTTTCACGAGTGTGGCCTAGGTATGCGAAAGATTTTGGAGAAGTGTGCGATGTCGCAGTGACGTCATCATTAGCTGAGAGAGCACACCTAAGCCTGCAAGAAAGTATCGGTCACCACTTTTATAGTTACATATTGTTACGTCCACGGTAAGGGTTTGGGGGTTTATTAGCAGAAGGCTAGGATGGCGAGCCCGCACAGGTCCAAGCTGCTTAGAGATCTTCTTCCTTCACTCTCCACGCTTCTTCTTCCTCCTCCTGGTCCGGCACATACGCCGCGTAATATTTCCCCCCTCGCAGACGAAGCGCGCCGCGCGTTTCATGCAGCGTCTCGCCTACTAAAAGGTTTCAGGCGAGCGACATGAGTGACCTCTGTCTTGGTGGAGCGTCTCCCACTAGCTGTGAGGCGTGCGATACGATAGTCCACTGCACTTAGGCGGTCGAGGACAACGAACGGTCCGGTGTAGTGGGCGAGCAGTTTTTGGCACAAGCCACGCTTGCGCAAAGGCTTCCACACCAACACGAGGTCTCCCGGATCATAGGTGACGTGCCGGTGTCTGCTGTCGTAACGGACTTTTGATCTGTCTTGCGAGGCTATTGTGCGCAAACGGGCAAGGCGGCGAGCTTCTTCAGCGCGACAGAGAGTTTCTGCTAAAGGAGTGGCGTCATGATCAGAAAAGGAAAATATCGTGTCCAGTGTATAACGTGGGGGTCGAACGTAGAGGAGAAAGAAAGGGCTGTAGCCGGTGGTCTCGTGTTTGGCAGTATTAAAGGCGTACGTCACGAACGGTAGGACGTCGTCCGAATTCTTGTGATCGGACGCAACGTACATCGAAAGCATGTTCACCAGTGTCCGATTTGTTCGCTCCGTGAGGCCATTCGTCTGCGGATGATAAGGCGTCGAGTGTCTGAGTTCCGAGCCACACATACGGAGCAGTTCCTCGACAACGTCTGCCGTAAACTGACGTCCACGGTCACTTATGATGACGCGAGGAGGTCCATGACGGAGTATGATGGAATCTAGGAGGAAGCACGACACTTGACCAGCAGTCGCAGATGGCAGGGCGGCCGTCTCGCAGTACCGGGTAAGATGGTCAGCACACACCACAATCCATCGGTTGCCTTTAGATGAGCGGGGAAAAGGGCCCATCAGGTCAATGCCAATTTGTTCAAATGGAGAACTGGGAGGTGTCACAGGCTGTAGATGTCCGGCCGGAGCTGCTGTGAGAGATTTGTGCGCCTGGCATTGGGTACAACTGGCCACGTACAACTCAACCGACTGGCGCATGCGCGGCCAGTAAAAGCGTTCCTGTGTGCGATGAAGAGTGCGCGTCATTCCCAGATGACCCGAAGTAGCGTCATCGTGCATGGCGCGCAAAACAGATGAACGTAGCGCCTCCGGAACCACGAGCAGGAAGCGGGCACCCGTGCCGGAGATGGTTTTCTTGTACAGTAGTCCATCACGAACGCAAAAGCGGCCTTCCGGAGTGGATGCTCGTGCGTCAGCAAATAATGGATTCAAGCTCACATCCTTCCGCTGCTCAGTTTCGAAGGTGGCCTGATCCGGAAACGTTGGTTGCACTGACGCAATGAGATGATCGAAATTATCATCGTCGCAAATGGTCGTATCAAGCGGCATCCTCGATAGGCAATCGGCGTCAGCGTGTTTCCTGCCACTCTTGTACAATACGGTGAAATCATACTCTTGCAAGCGGAGGGCCCAGCGTGCAAGACGGCCCGACGGATCCCGAAGGTTCACAAGCCAACACCAGGAATGATGGTCCGTAACTACTTGGAAAGGACGACCGTACAGGTATGAGCGGAAACGCTGCACAGCGAAGACGAGTGCGAGACATTCTTGCTCGGTCACAGTATAATTGCGTTCCGGCTTACTTAAAGTGCGACTTGCATATGAGATCACGTGTTCCTTTTGATTACAGCGCTGTACCAGGACTGTACCAATGCCGATACCGCTTGCGTCAGTATGTACTTCAGTCGCCGCAGAAGAATCGAAGTGTCGCAGGATAGGCTGTGACGTCAGTAAGAACTTCAGTTGTTTGAACGAAGTCTCACAATCAGGAGTCCATTCAAAACTAGCACCTTGGCGGAGAAGACAAGTCAGGGGAAAGGCAACGTCAGCAAATGCCGGAATAAATCGGCGAAAATAAGAGCAGAGGCCCAAGAAGCTCCGAAGCTCCTTCGTTGAGCGAGGTGGTTTAAAATCTCTAACAGCGGCTGTCTTATTTGGGTCGGGTCTGATACCATCTTTGTTGACGAGGTGTCCCAGCACCAATGTTTGTCGTTCGCCGAAACGACACTTCTTTGCATTTAGAACCAGGCCAGCATTTCTAATACATTTCAGAACAATCCCGACTCGTTCGTTATGCTCGCTGAATGTACGCCCGAAGATAACAACGTCGTCAAGATAACACATGCAGATGTTCCACTTTAGGCCACGCAGAATGCTGTCCATGAACCTTTCAAATGTAGCGGGCGCGTTACAAAGACCAAACGGCATCACGTTGAATTCATATAGTCCGTCCGGGGTGACGAAAGCAGTCTTTTCTTTGTCCATCGGATGCATAGGTATTTGCCAGTATCCGGAGCGTAAATCTATAGACGAAAAGTAGGATGCCGAATGGAGGCAGTCTAGGGCGTCATCAATTCGTGGGAGGGGATAGACATCTTTCTTTGTGACGGAGTTCAGGCGGCGGTAGTCCACACAGAATCTCCAGGTACCATCTTTCTTTTTGACAAGGATCACTGGCGCGGCCCAAGGACTCGATGACTCTTGAATGACGCCCTTCTGCAGCATATCATGAACTTGATCGTCTATGATCTTGCGCTCAGACGGTGACACTCGGTACGGTTTTTGACGGATGGGCTGTGCTGCTCCTGTGTTTATCCTGTGGCGAGTACGAGACGCGGGAATCGAGGGCTCATGATCGCTTTGGGAAAAATCAAAAAACCGGCGCGTATTTTACCAGGACGTCTAGAAGCATACGACGCTTGTCGGCTGTAAGTGCCTTGTCAATCATAGGTAAAATCAGTCGGCTGAACAAGCATGGGCTAGTGCCCCACCTGGAGCTTCACTGAGGGCAGCCACGGTCGTCGGTGAGTATGCTTTGAACAAGGCAAGCTTCAGACCTCCTGGCAGAACCACTGACTCAGCCGAACAGTTTACCGTCCATAGTCCAGTACGCCCTTGAACGACCGACACTATGCAATGGGGCACCAATGTGTTCTTCTTAATACAACTGAGATGAAAAGGCTCCACCATCGCGTCAAACACGGTGCCATTATCTTCAAGGCGTGAAGAAGATGCGGGAACGCATACTGCAGAGAATGCCGGGACGACGGTATCTTCACTGACTCGGAGCACCCCGAGTTCTCTGTCCGAATTCTCCATCAGTTCTCCAGGGACAGCATCGCATATGTATACCTCTCCATTTCTGCAATCGACAGTGGCACCACACATTCGAAGGAAATCAATGCCCAAGATTATGTCGTGTGTGCTCCTTGGAAGAACAGTAAATTCTGTCGCGAACACTCGATCACTTAATGACACTTCCGCGGTACAAACACCAATGGGACACAGCGAGTTGCCCTCAACGCCGCAGAATCTGGTCGCCTTTTCCGACAAAAACATCACCTTGCGTCCTAAACGGTGTTTAAAAGCAGCACTCATAATCGAAACAGTAGCACCAGTGTCCACCAAGGCCATTGTACGCACACCATCAACAAACACTTGCACTTTGTTCTTGAACATAAACACCGGTGGAGGTATCTCTTTTTGCAGCAAGTCACCAGCGACCTCACCCCCCATCGGCCGCGCTGTCTAGTTTTCCGGGTGTGGTGATGGTGAGCGGCGACCTGGCGAAGGAGACCGGCGCCGTCGCGGGGCTGGAGGTGGCGTCACACTTCGATCAGAAACGGGGGGACTGGTTGCGCAAGTGTCCATGCCAGAAGCTGCTACCGGGTCGTGAGTCGGTGGACCAGTGTCCTTGAAAAGGTGGCACACCAGGCTGCTGAGTCGAGGGTGGTGACCGTTCATAGCGTGGTATTCGCGAACGATCGCAATACCTCGATATGTGACCAGTCAGACCGCAGCTGTAGCAGACGGGCACAGGGCGAAATCGTCGCTGCTCTTCGAAGTGTTCAGGCACACTGGAACGTCGATGAAAATTTGCGTAAGGGCGACGCTCAACGAAATCACTCGTCGGCCGGTGGTAAGAGCGTTCGGAACGGAAACGCTGAGGGTACTGCGATCGCTGGTAAAACGCCGGACTTGACTGCTGAATAGGCCGGGATCCTGCAACCTCCGCTGCGTTGACGGACGGATGTTCGAAATCCGCAAGCTGCAGGGCAGCCGTGTCTTGTGGGGTATAGGACCGGGACGTGGCGGCAGCAGTTTCACGTGTCATTTCTCCATGTCTGAGCAACTCCTCCCGAACAATCTGACGGATGGTTGCCGAAAGGTCAACAGTTGACGCCGCTTCCAAACTGGCCACTGAGGTGACGTTTGCCAGACGACCTAACTTCGGCGCTATTCTCCGCTGCTTCAAAGTTTCGAACGTACGACAGTGCCGTATAACGTCAGACACGGAAGTCAGGTTTTCTCTGCTGATAAGGAAGTTATATACATCTTCGGCAATGCCCTTCAGCAAATGCCCCACCTTGTCTTCTTCGGACATGCTGGTATCGGCTTGCCTACACAGCCTCAAAATCTCTTCTGTGTATACGGTGCAGGTCTCACCGGGTAGCTGGGCTCTTTGTGCGAGAGTCTGCTCAGCGCGCTTCTTTTTTGCTGCTGAGTTGCCGAAGCACTTTTTGATCTCCTCAACAAAGCGTTCCCATGTCGTTAGTATTTCTTCATGGTTCTCGTACCACACGAGGGCAACAGCAGTGAGGTAGAAAACCACATGTGATAGTTGGGAGGCAGCATCCCATTTGTTGTACTGGCTTACCCGCTTGTAATGCTTCAGCCAGTCATCCACGTCTTCATTGGCCTTCCCTGAGAAGGGGCGCGGTTTCTTGAGGCGCGGCCAAGGAGTGCTGGTCGCGGGTTCCTGAGTGTCTCCGTCGTTGGACATGATGGGCAAGGAAGGAGGCAGGCCGGCGAGGCGACGACTTCGGCGAAGACCGAAAGGTAGTGGTTCCGTCGCTGGTTGTCCTACCCAGCACCTCCACCACTCTGTTACGTCCACGGTAAGGGTTTGGGGGGTTTATTAGCAGAAGGCTAGGACGGCGAGCCCGCACAGGTCCAAGCTTTGTTTTGTTTTGTTTTAACCTTCAAAGCATGGCACATACCCACTCTGGGGGGATTGGCCAGGATTTGGTAGTTTTAAATTTAGTGTATAATTTGAACTATGTTGTATGATAAAGAACAAATGAATAAATAAAAGAGAATACTGTGTAATATATGAAATAAATGCTGTTTTAACTGTGCGATTGTGCTAGTAGACCAGAGAGCCGAATTAACCTGATCAGAACAAGCTCGAATATATTTGTTGGATTCTAACGCATTTTATTTTTATATATGTATTCTACTGATCGAGTATTTGTAGTGGTCAAGATTATAATGGAGTGCGTTTAGAGGCTTGAATGTAATTGCAAACCGCATCAAAAACATCCCTTTGGCAATGTCCCAAACCTGAGGCACCGAAACTTAATATAATTTCTGCCGTTAAATTTAGGCCTATCTTTGAAAGCGCTGTAACAAGAAGTCTTCTTCTAATATATGCATATCTGCGACATGTCAAAAAATAATGTTCAATATTTTCTATTTCCCCGCAAAATTGGCAGAGGGGCGATACCGTCAGACCAGCCCTATGTAAATAAAAGTTCAAAGGGGGGAACACGGCATCGAAATCTGGTGATCGTAACTTCTGCCTGCCGAGACTGAGTCCACTGAGACTTCCAGGGAAATTTTAGATGCTGGTATTCTGTCCACGTTGTTATTGCTTCCATCCTATCAGTGCAAATGGCTAGTTTTCTATATCTGATTGCTGTTAAATGTCCTATTTCTGGAAGCACCTTGATTATTGGGCCGTCTAGTGATGCTCGCGCTAAGGAATCGGCCATTTCATTTAATTTTAACCCACAGTGGCCTGGTACCCACAATAATCTTAGACGCTTCAGCTGAGGTGGAACTAAGGTGCGTAACGTCTTTACGGCTTGTGAGTTTTGTGAAGCTGTTAGAGCTGTGCATACTGAAAGGGAATCAGTCATTATGACTGCACTATTCGCGTCCGTCGGGAGTTTTCGCAGCGCCATGATGATAGCTAACAGCTCAGCTTCGAAAACAGGAGTGAAATCTGGCAGCCTCAGGGCGAATGACCAGCCGAGCGAATCTGAGACAATTCCTACTCCTGCCCTTTCATCGTTCACGGACGCATCTGTGGCTATTATGTTTTGTGTTTGAGCATGTACAATGTAATCTTCTAACCTGGCCTTTAAAGATTTGTGGGACTGAAATTTAGATTTCGGAGGGAAAATCTCATCATATTCTATCATAAAATTCCGATTTGAGCTATTAGTTGCAATTACCTCTCTTATGTTCACATTGATAGTTTCCAGTTTCTTTTGTACAAAAATTATCTGTGGTGTGTGAAATCTTGGCCAATGGGCGAGAAAGAAGGAATCTGGGTCACTGATAAAGACATATACAGCTCTTCGTACCGGTAAGCTGTAAAATTTTAGAAATGTTTGTACCGTTAATATGCGGAAACGACACAGCAATGTTGGCAGGCGTGCTTCCTGGTAAATAACATTATTAGCTGCAAACCTAGGGAGCCCCAGACACAAACGGAGTGCTTCTCGCTCTAAGAGAACCAGTGGCTTAGTTTTATAAGCAGCAGCACCCGAAAATAGGATGCATCCGAATTCTAATATTGGGCGCATATACATCTTATATAACATTATCATGGTGTCCCTACGTACACCATATTTTCGATTACTTATTCTGCGCAATAATCCTAAAGCCCGTTGTCCCTTAGCTGCAATGTATTCTATGTGTGGGCTCCAGTTAAGTTTTTCATTATAGATGATACCCAAATATTTGAGAGAGTCCACTTGCGGAATGGGCTCCTGTTTGTATGCAATCGAGACTGAAATTGAACCTGCTAGTGGAAACGCCAAAAGCGCGCTCTTGCTTACGTTCAGTGACATCGAAATCGACTGTAGCCATATTTCCAGCATATTCATATATATTTGTAATTTTTGTTGTAATCCGTAAATTTCACTGTCCGCCGCAAAGAACGCAATATCATCTGCATAAATATAGGCGTAGACATCCTGACAAGTTGGTATGGAGCTCATTAATATGTTAAATAGTATTGGCGATAGAACTGCTCCTTGGGGAACTCCACGATATTGTTTAAATTTTGATGAGGAGCAGCCATCTTTGACACAATAAAATTCTCTTGATTTTGCTTAGAGATCTTCTTCCTTCACTCTCCACGCTTCTTCTTCCTCCTCCTGGTCCGGCACATACGCCGCGTAATAATATGCTCAGTATGATCTTATTCCGGCAAATGTTTGTCTGGAGAGTTGTGTAATAACGGAGTAGCCTAATAGCAAAGTCTAAGTGACCATTACTATGAAAAATTGCTTAAGTATGGACTGAAGTGCTTCTATCTGGATGCGGGTTTTTCGATCCTAATATTCGCAATGCCCACGAACTACAGGTGGCGCGCTGTACGATTCAAGATGGCGCCCGGAGGAGGGCCAACCCGTTTGTTAGCATAGGAACAGATTCGACGTGCGAACGTACGGCCCGTGCCACTTTCACCGGATAAAGTAATGAGCTGCACTGAAATGTATGTGAGACCAAAACACTTTCCCAAACCATGGAAGCTCGCCACCTGCTTATTTGCCGCGGAGTGAAAGGTTATATTTCAGCTCCGTTACCGTGCATGAACGATGCTTTGCGAAATCCTGTGCGTGCTACAGAAAACTGCATGAACTAGAATTGGCGTATGAACTGAACGGCACTCCGAGGTTATATGTAACGAGCCTGCTTGACGGATTTGCCGCAGGAGTAGGCCGCTAGCGAGTAGCGTCATCGCTGCTGCACGGGACCGAATGTTTAACGTGGTGATAGTTTGTAAGCATATTACGCCGTCGTCATTACTCGCGCAGTCAGGAACAGGGAGTTTCTTCTTCAACGAAACACAAGCACTTAACATCCCATTTTGTAGCGCTTGTGTCACAGCCATGCTCAGACTCTAGCCGTGCGCAATTTACTGCACTCGGATGTTGCTGGTTAGATCAGCACGATCGAAACATGAATATCGAAAAGGAATACACACGTATGCTTTTCGCAATGTCGAATTCTTCCACGTTATGAAAATTCGTCGACAACGTACAATGCCGTTCGGAAGGTACCGGTGAAGTACAGGAGAAGTTAGCCGATCGAGAGGCGTGGATTGTGGCCGTGACCACGTTTCATCGCTCTAACCATTTCGCTTCGCTGTTCGAGCGTGTTCGCGGCATGCGGCGCTCCATCCACAATGATTGCGCTACATGCAATGCACAAGAAAAACTATGCTTTTATTTTGATCTCGCTGAAGGATATTATACATTAAATACTATCAAAGTAACTTACGACCGTGAAAAAAACATTAACGCTTGAGGGGACGTGAAGTGCAACTCGCTCCTCGTGAGTTAGCAGCTGATCGGTCATCGTCGCTATCACTCTTGGGTCTTTCACAGCCTTCTACGTCCAGTGAAAAATCCTCGTCGTCAAGATGGTTTCTTTCAACATCCCTGATGAAAGTAATCTGAAGAATTTCCTCTGCCGAATGACTTCGACCACTCCGCGTCAGCAGAGAACACCTGCCACGGCGTCACTACGTTAAATGGGCTCGGAGAACATTTTGCCGATTTTGCTCTCAAGCCGATCAAAAAGCCGATCGCTTGCAGTGCGCTTCCATCTATCAACAAACGTATAAAAGCAAGTGGCGCAGTGCTGGCCAATTTGAGATTGCTCGCGAGCGTGCGCGACTTCCCGCGTGCAATGTTATGGGATTCATGCACTACTAAAGCACTGACGAATGTTATATGCAAGTAAAACGAGGTGAGTTTCAACTGGAAAGGTCAGACGATAAAATTGAACTATCCTACGGGGCTACAAAAAACCTCGCGAAGCTGATATGCGTACGCTGTGGGCTATCATTGAAAGCGCGAGTTACCACGTATTTACTTTGCGTCTCACCAGAACGAATCAGATTTATCGTGTCACGGAGGGCCCGGTTTGTTCACTGATTCAGGAAACATGCAAAGTCGTAGTGTTTGCTTCTTGCTAACGCGTTAACACTGAGGCTAGCACAGTAATGCAAGGGAGCGACTGCGTAGAGCTGCCATTGTGTCGTCTATTAACCATCCTGGAGAGGACGCTCCTGAATTCCGCTTGGTGGCGCGACAGTCTATGGCCATTGCCAATATTTGGATAGTGTTTTCAGAGTGCTATGACAGCACTGCATATCTTATGTAAAAGACCAACTAGAGGCTACAGCTAGCCTGGGCTCCGCTGAAAAGAGACGAGGATCGTCACATATATATCTCGCTGGGTTCGTAATGCAGCTTCAAAGCTGTTTTTCCCCACTTTTGACATGCGGCCCGAGCACATATCGAACGACCAGTCGAATGTCATAAATATACTCGACAGAGTCTTCAGATATGATACCGCACGACAAAAAGTGACTTAGACAGGAGTATGTAGAGAACAATGGCCTAGATATTCACACCAATCGCAGCATCCACGACGCATACACAGGGCCCTGCCCAATAACACCAGGTCATCGCAGCTAAGCAGTTACTGCCAAGCTGCAAGTCACTGGTCCACATCACAATAGTTTATCGTAATAATTATTAATAATCATTGGGGTTTTACGTCCCAAAACCACGATGTGGTTATGAGGGACGCCGCAGTGGAGGGCTCTGTAAAATTTGACCATCTGGTATTGGCTAACGTGTATCTAAATATGAGTACACAGGCCTCGCATTTTGCCTCCATCGATATGCGCATAGTTTATCGTCCCAAATGCGCTTCTGCATTGGCCTCCTGCTTTATTTAATATAACTTTAGTGTTAGGATTTGCCGGCACCGGCTTTTATAGCCAGCTTTTCTGGGAGAGCTTGTTTGTGAATAATGGCCCTGAAGGTTTACGCATGTCAAGTGATGTGATATCGTCGTTATGGGAAAATGTCAATAATGGTCACGCGAATCGTGGTGATAAATGTAAGAAAAAAACATGGCAAAAGGTGCGACGTTCACCACCCTTTGTCTCTGAACGCTGCAAATTCCTATATTTTGCAGTGGCATTGTCTCTGGCCTCTGGAAGCCCATTCTGGTGACCATTGTGATGCTCATAACAGTGCACAAGATAGTGTCCATTGCGATGCTCATAACACAGTTTTGACTGTGTGCATGCAATGTATGTGAGAAACAGAATCCTTTTAAATGCCTCTTAAAAATGGGGGGCGGCAGAAATATTTAAATTATATTTTGAGAATTTACGTGCAAACATCACAGTATGATTTTGAGACACGCCGTAGTGGGGAACATTTTAATAATTTTTACTACCTGGTGTTCTGTAAGGTGCACCCAGAGCGTGGTACAAGGGTACTTTTCCATACCAACTGCCATCGAAATCTACTTGCAGCGACCGGTATCGAACTCACGACACCAGCTAGGCTACTTGGTACGCTCTTAGCAACAGCTGCAGGTACAGTGGCGTGAAAACATTCGTAGGCTAAAACACGCAAATAGTGAGTGAGTGAGTGAGTGAGTGAGTGAGTGAGTGAGTGAGTGAGTGAGTGAGTGAGTGAGTGAGTGAGTGAGTGAGTGAGTGAGTGAGTGAGTGAGTGAGTGAGTGAGTGAGTGAGTGAGTGAGTGAGTGAGTGAGTGAGTGAGTGAGTGAGTGTCCGAATGTGCGGAACACTTCTGAGCTCAATGGCCGACGTTCACCGCCCTTCGTCTTTGGACGCTGCAATTTAAATTCCTGTATATTGCAGTGGTATTGTCTCCGGCCTCTCGAAGATGAAGGGAGTGCTGGTAAGCGAAGCGCTTGTGCACAGACTCGTGACAATTGCGACGTTCATAACACTTTTATGACTGGCTGCATGCAATGTATGCAAGCAGGATAATATTCTTAATGGCCTCCTGTGGCATAAGGGCATGGGGTGTCGTTTTTCTCCTGCCGGCAATTTAGTGGAGAACATAAGTAACCTATCTTAACGCATCGGTGTTTGTGCGCCACGAAAACTAAAACACAGCGAATAGGTATTTCTCGCGCAGACAAACACCTAGAAAACAAACTCCATGAGAAGCCCAGCCCGTCTGGTTACGGCCGTGAACGGGTGGGCCGCGTAAAATTTCGAGTGTTGCCATGTGCTAGTTTGATATCGCGCTAAATCGATGCAACCCGGAAGCGCCGCCGTTCCTCGCAGTTGGTGCATGCCCGTTGCATACCGAGACGCGCATATGAAATTCCACCGGCCGCGCTTCGTTCCACACGCGCCGGTATGCACATATGCGTGCGCGATCCACTGGCTTCCGTCCATCACTCCACCGTCCTTTCCTTCCCATTCATTTGTCTTTTTTTTTCCTGTGTCTCCCCTTTGGTATAGTTGCTGTGCTTTATGCAGCCGCGATGCCCGACGCTCATTTTGCGAATGAGAATTGATCGCAAAGCCCTCAGTCGGCTGCAGTGCAGCCGATAGCGAAGCGGGCCATATGGCGGAAAGGGAAGCGCAGAAACGGTCGAAAAAAATTGTGTTTTTGTTCGTTGTAGCTGATATCAATCGGCTGCAGAAAAGGCGCCTTCGTTGTATGCATGTGCAGCAAGCGTCTAAGCGGTTCGACAGATTCCACCACTGAGTTTGGTACAATTCAGTAATTACGCACTTTCGCACAACTATACCAACCATTCTGCTGTACATGCGAGGCAAACCGATCTCTACTTCTGCAGGGACACATAAAAAAAAAAAATTCGGAGGACGTTTAGCATTGTCTAAGAATGTGAAGACCAAAGCCCTGCTTGGACCTTCGGGTAATCTGCTGTTGAAATTTTGAACTTAAAGTTAATGTCCTGAACTTTACGATGAACTCTGCTGATGTGCCGTTGAAGTTTATGTTAAAAAAATACACGGTTGATCCTTCCGTCATAGGAATCAGTGTCACCCGAAAGTAAAAACGCTATAGTGGGGGGACTCCGGAAATTTCGACCATCTGGTGTTCCTTAACAAGCACCGACATCGCACAGTACACGGGCCTCTAGCATTTCACCCCCTAATTGTATATCTGAGGTTTTACGTCCCAAAACCACGATATGATTATGAGAGACGCCGTAGTGGAGGGCTCCGGAAATTTTGAACATCTCGTGTTCTTTAACGTGCACTGATATCGCACAGTACATGGGCCTCTACCATTTCGCCTCCATCGAAATGCGACCGCCGCGGCCGGGATCGAAACCTGCGACCTTCGGGTCAACAGCCGAAACACCGTAGCCACTGTTCCACCGAGGCGGACCATTTCACCCCAAAGGAAACGTGACCGCCATGTCCGGGATCGAACCTGTGACTTCCGGGTCAGCAGCGGAGCACCCTAACCGCTACACCACCGCGGCGAACTATGTTTTTTAAAAATGCTCATTTCGATCGTACGCAATGCGCAAGCGTATGCAATAAATGTGAAGGGGCCCAGTCGCCATTCACACATATTTAAGGTTAACGATAGTTCTCGTTCTCTAGAAATCACCGTTAAGATAACAACAGCGCTTTCAAAATAACAAGAGATGGCATAGCAGCCTTGGTTAACGTCACGAAGGCAGCGAACAAAGCGCGTTTGTCGAGGGTGTTTCAGAACAGTAATAATTTGATAATCACCATTTAAAACAGCGCAGCAAGACGAGTACAGAAGAAACGAAAGAAGCAACGGGAACGGGCGCTGACTCGCAACTAAGAAGTTTATTCGAAAGAACAGGTATAAGTGCAGGAAAGGCACGTGATCATTAACAAATAAAAAACAAATAAAAAACAACAAGAGTGATAACCTAACGAGAGCATGAAACTACCACATGGATGCCGACATGTGCGTGAGAAAAGGCCTAATCACCAAATGATGCACGAAGATATCTTTGTTCACTTTGTGATAATGTAGGGAAGCACCCATTATGCGAACCAGAACACTGTAGTAATATGAAGGCCGTCAACCACTATCACAGTCATCAGAGTCATGGCCAGAGCACAGAGGCTGCTTAGCAATGGCTAGGCAGGTGGTGTCTATCGCCCATGTTGACCCCATTCCTTGATCTTGCTTGCATGTGTTTGGAGGGGGGCTTAGTCCGTCCCACACCACCACAGCGCATGCGCGTCCCCTCCCCCCTTTCTCTCCTCTAGGAATCCTCTACCCTACGGAGCGTCCCACACCCCCTACAGCGCATGCGCCCTATCCTCTCCTACGCGAAACCCCTGTCTCCTCTGGAATCATCTACTGTACGGCAGCATGCGCGTCCCCTCCCCCCTCTCTCCTCTAGGAATCCTCTACTCTACGGAGCGGCTCTCGCGTCCCACACCCGCACAGCGCATGCACGTCCCCCTCTCTCTTCTCTCCTACGGTCCCCCCCCCGTCCTTTCCTCTAGGAATCCTCTACGGCGGCGCGCACGACAGGTGGTGTGACAGCTGCATACTCCGCTGGTGGCGCCGCGGTGTGAAAATGACGGCGCGCGCGCCTCATTCTCTCTCCTGTGCAGCGCCGCGATGAGCGCCCGGACCGCTGCCGTGAAATGAGCGGCGACGTTCCTTACCGCTCAAGCTAATTATCTCCCCCGCTGCTTCGCATCCACACATGGTTAACTTTGCGGGAGATGGGGGAAGTTTTAGATGCGAAGCATCTTATGCTCGGGGCTGTGTCCGTCCCTCCCGCGTCCCGCGTCCGGTCGCTTTCTGAAGTAGGGAAGCAGCCACTATGCGAACCAGAACACTGTAGTAGAATAAGGCCGTCAACCACCACCACAGTCATAAGAGTCATGGCCGAGAGCACAGAGTGGCTGCTTACCAATGGCTAGGCAGGGGGGTGGGTGCAAGCAAAGAATAACGCGCTCTACCGGTGGTGTCTGTCGCCCACGTTGACTCCGTTCCTTGATCTTGCTTGCATGTGCTTGCGGGGGGCTTTGTCCGTCCCTCCTTCCCGCGTCCCACGTTCCACAGCCCCTCTCTCTCCTCTCCTACGCTCCCGCGCTTTCTCTCCTCTAGGAATCCTCTACTCTACGGAGCGGCGCCCGCGTCCCGTTGACTCCATTCCTTGATCTTGCTTGCATGTGCTTGCGGGGGCTTTGTCCGTCCATCCTTTCGGCGTCCCACACGCCCACAGCGCATGCGCGTCCCCTCCTCCTCTCCTACGCTCCCCCCTTTCTCTCCTCTAGGAATACTCTATGGAGAGGCGCGCACGACAGGTGGTGTGACAGCTGCATACTCCGCTGGGGGGCGCCACGGTAGTTCCGCGGTATGAAAATGACGGAGCGCGCGCGCCTCATTCTCTCTCCTGTGCAGCGCCGCGATGAGCGCCCGGAACATTGCCGTGAAATGAGAGCGGCGACGTTCCTCCCGCTCAAGCTAATTATCTCCCCGCTGCTTCGCATCCACACATGGTTCCCTTTAGCGGGAGATGGGGAATTTTTTTTTGTTTTTTATTTGTTAATGATCACGTGCCTTTCCTGTACTTATACCTGTTCTTTCGAATAAATTTCTTAGTTGCGAGTCAGCGCCCGTCCCGTTGTTTCTTTCGTTTCTTCTGTCCTCGTCTTGCTGCGCTGTTTTAAATGATGTCAAACCAACTTGCCCAATTATATGTTCTCTTAAATTTGATAATCACATGTGCGCAGAAGCTTCGTCTGTACACTCCGCGCCTCAACAAGCGTGCCATGGCTTTGTGTGCCCTCAGGTAATTGTTCTTTTCTTGCCTGGATAATAACGAGTACGCAAGAAATAAAAGACTGGTTAGTTGAGTTAGTTATACCCGAATGTCCGAACGATCAATGGTCGTTTACGACAATGACTGAATCGCTCCCGTGCACCCGGAAAAACACGTCAAACGGACCTCTAGGCGCTCTGCGCCATACCCACCACGGCACGGAACATCGCCGACAGATGCACTCGATGCCGCATCTATGGCAGCGGTGGCAACTACTACTCCTGCAGCCTTTGTAGAAGGAGCTACAGACCATGGCCCTGCAAACAAGAGGCTACGCGACGAACAAGACAGCTCCGATCCTTCGGATGAAAATACAGAGGATATGGACCAGGCATCCTTCACGGTTGTGTCCTACAAGAAAAAAAGAGGTACTGGCGTTCCTGTTGTCTTCCGGCCTACCATGGAAGGAGGAAGCTTCTGGAAAGTCAACCCTAACATCGTCGCATCAGCGGTTGTAACGTCGGCTCAAGAAAAAGTTCTTAACCATCGCCTCAACAAAGACGGAAGCCTGATGGTTACAGTGTCAACACTACCCGCCGCCAATCGTCTGCTAACGGTGACTGAACTGGCTGGCGTAGCTGTAGAAGCCCGAGTTCCATACTCTTACACGGCTAACTATGGAAAAATACAAGATGTTCTTCTGAGTTACTCAAATGAAGACCTACGAGACTATCTACGCGAGACGTCGTGTCAGCAAGGAGGCTCACCATCTTCACACCCGAAGATGGAGGCAAGGTCAAAGAGGTACGCCGTCGATCCGTTATTTTGGAATTCGCCAAGGACTCACCACTACCTCAACGAGTTACGCTTGGGTTCTGCAGCTACCCGGTCGCCGAGTACGTCGGGGCAGCTACGCAGTGTTATAAGTGCCAGAGGCACGGACACATATTCGAGACACTGTAATGGCCCGGTGCGCTGCAAGGTGTGTGCTGGGCCCCATTCGCACAAGGAGTGCACTTCAAGAGCACAACCAAAATGTGCCAACTGCGGTGGTTCCACACCCTGCTTCATATGGAGGGTGCGTTAAAAAGAAGGCTGCTACACTTGCACGTACGGCGGAGCAAGCACAAAGAAAACCACCAAGGCGCAATGAAACACCGCCTAACCCTGAAGTTGTATTCACGAATATGACAGACGTCTCCCAGGAACAATCACCACAAAGCCAAAGGACTTCTGGTAACGCGTACGCTGATGTCACCAAAAAGAAACGTGGGAAGCCCGTCGGCTCGTCGCCTCTTTCAAAACCATCGCAACGTGTCTGCCAAGACCCAACAAGCGAGTACAGCCGTCAACAGTCTCAGTCGCCGCAACACGACAGGGGGATCTGCGAAAGGCAGCAACACGGAAACACCGACCAAGATATTACACGCATACTGATTCCGATGTTGTTTGCAGCCCTCAAAGCCCTTGTTCGCGCTAACCCCTCGTCAAGAAGTCTCCCAGAGGTAGAAGCAATCCTTACAATGAAGCCGTTGGTGTCGACGTCTTACGCTCCGCAGGGGCGTATTCCCACACAGTAGTAATCATGGCTTCCCCAACGACATCCTCACCTGAATTGACCATCCACAGAATCTTTCGCACATGCACCATATTCCAGTGGAACGCTCGCGGCCTTCGCTCGAAGCTTTCAGACTTCCGGCGACTGGTGCGAGAATATCGATTCCCTTTCATCGTCATCTCTGAATCACGCGTCGGACGACATTTCAGAATGAACGGATACTATTTTCTCCACTCAAAACGGCCTGACGATATCAGCAGGTTACTCATAGGTTTTAGAAGAGATATTCCAGCCTCCCAGATTGACATCCTGCCCCACAGCGACAATGAATATGTGTGCGCCCTAACAGTAATAGGTAAACAAGAATACACTCTCATTGGAGTATACCTGGAGCCAGGCAGGCCATTCGACGCTTCAAGGCTTGAAAATCTGATTTCAAGGACACCTTCTCCACACATCATATGTGGAGACTTCAATGCCCATAATGAAATTTGGGGCAGCTCACACACTTGTGCGCGAGGAGCCAAGCTTGCACAGCTGCTCTCAAAGCATTCAATTGAACCTCTAAATGACGGCAGCATCACCTACCTACGCGGCTCCACGACTACCAGCAGCATCGACGTGACCTTCGTAACAAGTTCAGTTGCCCGCAAGTTTGACTGGTGCACCGATTTGGAAACACGTGGGAGTGATCACTATCCAATCATTATATCAGCTGTTGGTGAGAATATGTCACCAAGGAAAGTCGTCACAAGATCTACAGACTGGAAAGCGTACAAAGACACCGCAGGCAAGGGAATTACTACCGCAACCAAGGATAAGGAATTACTCGCTACAATGGCTCATTGCCTCAGATAATGCACACACGTTTCATCTAAAAATGACAGATTTCCGTCAAATGACGAAGAGTTTGAAAGACTGTGTGCTATTCGCAGGCGAGCCGAAAGGAAAGTTTTGCGCACGAAGTGTCTTGAAGACCTCCGAGCCTGCCGAAGGACACAACGTCATATCCGACGCTACCTGGATAAACGTAGCTGGTAAAGATGGCGCGACTTTTGCTCCACGTTGGATGTTCGGCAACCTGTAGCCAAAATCTGGCGGGTATTCAGAGGTATGCGCATGCCACTCTAACAGCTTCACCCTTTCGCCGCACTCTCCCGGCGCGAACGAAGATCCCTCAAAGAGCTCTCAGAAGGATACTGCGCACTACTATCAGCAACTTCAATGCCTTGGACCTCCTCCGCAGATAATCAGTCTGGCAACCCGCGGGCGGTGGTGCCAGCGTTAGACTTACCTTTCACAATCGAGGAATTGAACACTGCTATCGGGGAATCAAACAGGCACACATCACCCGGTCATGACGAAATAACCTATGCAGCAATCGCAAAGATACCCCACGCCTCCCGCTTACGACTCCTAGAATATTATACTTCTTCGTGGATTTCTGGCGAGGTCCCCGCAGAGTGGAAGCTGGCGAAAATTGTACCCATTTTGAAACCTAATAAACAGTCAACAAGCTACGCCTCTTTCCGGCCCGTCGCCCTACTGAGTTGCGTTGGCAAGCTCATGGAGGGAATGATTCAGAAACGACTGACATGGTTCCTAGAAAGCAGCAACGAATTTCCCCAAGAAATGAACGGGTTCCGTCAAGGCAGGTCGGCTATCGACAATGTCATCGCCGTTGTCTCTTCACTTGAAGAGGATCTCTTCGCTGGTCGCATCCCGATAGCCGTCTTCCTTGACATCAAAGCAGCTTTCGACTCAGTCTTTCACCATGCCATTCTCGCAGCCATGGACAATCTTGGCCTCGGAGGAAAGCTATACAAGTAGATTGAGAGCTATCTAAGAGAGCGGAAAATATATATGAGCACTCCAAATGGTCCTACACAGTTCTATGCAGTAGAGAAGGGCGTATCCCAGGGTGCTGTGCTCAGTCCGCTCCTTTTCAACCTCACCCTGCTACACATAACAAGAACACTGCCGCGAGGAGTACACATCACGATTTACGCCGATGACATCAGTATCTGGAGTGCTTCAGGTTCACGTTACATCACCAAACAGCGACTTCAAAAGCATTACGGAACCTCTCCACGTATTTGGCGCCCCGAGGTCTGCACCTTTCACCAGAAAAGAGTACAGCCATAGCTTTCACGAGAAAGAAAATGAGCAAGTATTCGCTCCTCCTCGGTGGACGACCGCTGACCTATGTACGGTCTCAGAGATTTCTGGGATTCATCATCGACAGAAATCTTTCCTGGTCTCCTGAGGTGAAGAAACTTCGAGCTAGAATAGTAGCAGCATTGCAACTGTTCAAATTCGTGGCTGGAACACGATGGGGATGTACATGCCGCTCAATGGCACTGCTTGATAAAGCATATATTGAAGGAACATTGCGCTATAGCCTACCTGTGCTTCACCGATTATCCCCTGCAAACAAGAGAACTTTAGAAGCCGCACGAAACAGCGGCCTACGAATATGTCTAGGGCTCCCGAAGAGCTCATCAGCATCGGGAACTGTAGCAGAAGCAGATTGTCTCCCGCTAGATGTCATCTCTACCCAAGAAACCATGCGTACTCACCTTCGACATATCTTGCAAGGGAAGAAACATTTCCTGTATCCGCGTCCATCTAACCAACAGCAATTCCGCATTCGGCCAAGCTGTGGCAAATGCTTCAGCTTGATCATATTAGCCAGCCACAGAATTTAATGCCTCCAACATTCCCTCCCTGGACACTTTCGCCTCTAACTATAAAACAATTTGTACCTGGCATCAACGGAGCAAAGAGACGCATGTCACAGAATGCACTGCTGCAGACTACCCTTCTCTACTTAGCCGAGCACTATGCTGAGCATTCTCATATTTACACTGACGCCTCAACCACTGAGGAGACTTCCTCCTATGGCTTATATGTCCCCTCTACAAGACAAACGCTAGCTTATCGGCTACAGCGGAGGACATCCTCGACGACAGCAGAACTTCATGGCATCAAAGAAGCTGTCCTCTATATCTTGCGCCAAGCGCCGTACCGATGGGTAATTTTCACTGACTCCAAGGGAGCACTACAAATATTGTTCAACCGCCTAAAGAAAACTAATTCTCACCCAGTTTCATTCGACATAGCATACTTACACCACTTGGCTATTACCCCAGGTCACTTTATCACGTTTCAATGGATACCGGCTCATTGTGGTATTCTGGCCAATGAAAAAGCAGATGAAGCAGCACGCAAAGGTCTTCAGCACCAGAATTATAGGCGAACATATTTCACCAAATCGGATGCTTCTCAGCTGGCTAGAAGACTTGCTTTTGAAGAAAATAAGAGGCTCTGGAACCTTCCGACACATCATTATTCCTTTCTCCACTCAATCGACCCGCATCTTAGAACAAGACTCCCATCCAGAATTCCTCGACATCTGGAAACCCTATACCATCGTCTTCGTCTAAACACTGCCTATGGAAACAGCTGACGGTACCGCTTCGGTCAAGCAGCAAGTCCGTGTTGCAACAACTGTGGCTCCATCGAAACTGTGGAACACATTTTATTTGAGTTTCGAGCGTATGCTGATGAGCGTGCGCTCTATGAACATTACATGCAATCGATAACCCAAAGGACTTTCTCATTTGACTGTGTATTAGGCCCTTTAGCCTGCCTCACGCTACAGAGGCGTGCAATTAAACTTTTATTAACCTATTTCGACAGTATCGGTCAGCTCGACAAACTTTAGCTCTACCTTGAAATCACGCAATGAGAGACTATCAACGCACGTCCCCGCCTAATAGACAAAAGAACGAGCCTGATTTTTTTTCTGATTTTTTATTCTATTTTAACATCTTATATAATTTCCCCTCATCTCTCTCTCTCCCTACTTTCAGTCCCTCATCCCCTTCCCCAAGCAGAGTAGCAAGTCAGCGATTTGCATATGCCGGCTAAATTCTCTGCTTTTCAATAAAGAGTTTTCTCTCTTCTCTTTCTCGCACAGCGAGCACTGAAACCAGTTTCCTGATTCGAATTGCGACGGTGTGGATCCCAGACGCTTTAAGTGTGCAGGATACCGTGTGGACATTTAGAACTGAATTTCGGGATGCGTATGCTCACTCTTTCATGAACCGGTTTAAACTCTAAACACATTGTGCACAGAGAGCACATGGTTGTAGCGCATTTGATATATGCAATGGTCCCAGCTACTGTGATTGTCTCGCATATGCTAGCGCTTCCCCCCCCCCCCCCACCCCCTCCCCTTTTTTTTTTGCTGTTGTTGCCTTAACCTTGTAACTCAAGGTTTAGTTGCACCAACAGGTGGTTAAAAATACAGTTGTAACATAGGAATATTTTCGTTAAACATTAGTGTTCATTTAATAATCAATCTAGCCGAGTGTCTACGCACCAAAGTCTCCTCTTCACGTTCAAGCTGGCATTAATGGCGTGTGTTGTTGAACTTCCAACCGGTGCTTTTTGTTCGTCACTACAAGATGTGTGCTTTTCGTGAATGCGCAAGCACTGCTGCGCAAATGTGCCAATTTCGACTGTACAACTGTGTGTTTTTTTTCTTTATCCCCCTACAATAATGCCCACTTGGGCGATGTAGGTTGCACTAATAAATAAATAGATAAATAAATAAATTAATAAATAAATGAATAAATAAATAAATAAATAAAAATCACAGTTCAAACTATTCGAAGCGCGGAACTAGTAAAGTCAGAAAACTGTAGGACGCATATTGAAAAAAGCGCGAATGGCAAGAAAAAAAAAGCGTCAGATGAAGACGAACGAACCATTTGTTTTATACTGTATACATCCAAGTTCAAACGCGGAAAAACGAACGTACTGCAGAGATTTAGGAAATCCTCAGAGCGACAAGAAAGTCCTTACTTCAGCTCCTGCCTTGATAATTAGGTGCTATCTTAAGAAAGACTCGAAAAGACGGGGAAAACGCATTTAATCTTCATCTTAATGCCGTTTCGGAAACTACTTCCGGCTGATTAGTATCCACGTGCAAGCGTGAGCGCGCCGGAGAAAGACGAGATAATCCCCCCTCTGTTCATTCGGTATGCATATACTTTCCCTGCTTCTTGGTAAATGCAAACCTTGCTCTTGATTTCGAGTTCCCTTTGCGAGCACGGGGAACTGCGGGAGTACCGCGGTAAAAACGAGCATGCGGGACTACAGGGGATGCATGATCATCCTTACAGGAATAAAACAAGCGTTTTGTGTCTCAAAATACAAGATAAAAAAGAAAAAAAAAGATATCAACCGGCAATGCGACGCGAGCTCGAAATACGACGGGAGAGCCACGCAACGTTTTCCCAGTATATACTCTATGTACCGAATGTTTTCATTTAAAAACCACCTTATATTAGCCATGGTCACTGGCAGTAGTACGGCCTGATTGATGTAAAGGCCCGCATTCACAGTAAACCAGTTCACACCCTTAAAGGACTAGTGACATGAATTTTAAACATTTTGAGATTATTGCTCTAAATAAAAACACTGATATCGAGAACCCTAAAAACAGTAATGTAGTGCCTGAAAATGCATCGAATATATTTTATTACCGCTACCTTAGAAAAACACTTTCGGGGTTCGATATCGAGAGGGCGGCTCCTCAGTGACGTGTCATGGCAGTGTGACGTCACGGGGTAACAACAATTCGCGACGTACTAGATCTGTCATCATCTGCTCGTGGTGCGCGTAAACAACGATGACAGAACTTTTGTCCACTGACCCCCCGACAGTGATTTTAGCGATTTTCGCTGCATGCAGGATGCAGAATTCGCAAACTCAGTGGAACTGTCTTGACTCGTGCGGATAACGTCCATTGTGGTGGGGCTGGCTTGCTGATGCTCAGTGACAAAAACTTTAAAACCAAAGTAAAATATTTTATGCGTGGTGTCAGACTCCGGCGTGTGGAGAGCGTTAACACTGCATAACAAAGAAACGTAAAATGTCCCTTTTGCGATGTCACAAAATTGTGTCAGTACTCCTTTAAGTTGGATTTACTGTGTCTATAACTAAAACCCTCACACCTTAGAAAAAAGATGTTTTCATGGATCAATACACCCATATCATGGGGTGTTGCCAATGGCCTAAAAACCCTTATCACTGCAAAACCGTGAGAAATAAAGTCTACCCGTCAGGGAACATGCAATTACAGGTGACATCAGCATAGAGGGTGAACGTGCGCGCCCAAAGATACACTTCACATAGCATATTGTAAAACACGCGATGGACAGAGCGCTCGCGCTACACAGCTTTACACAGACCACCAGGTATATATGGTATATATAGCCACAGTATCTTAAGCCGCCGCTTAGTGCTGGTGGGGATATTCCTGTTCCATTAATGAACATTAAACATTAACAGAATAGGCGTAAATTTATGGTGTGCTTGTAGATGACCCTGAAAGAGACAGATCTTTTAATTTAACCTCGCCTAACATCCAACGACTTTTTAATAAGCGAGTCCCAATTATCGTCTGGCGCGCTGTCGTATGGGCAGCGGGTGTTTCAATAAAGCCATAACACCCTTAACTCCTGAAGGGTGTTTTACGTGAAACATGACCCCCTTAAAGGGTATTTGGGGAAGGAAAGCACCCTTGCATCCTCATTTTTGCGGATTCTGGTTACGCAAAAGGGTGTTTTGCTTGCTTGAAATTGCTTTACGGGTGCAAATTTTTTTTTCTGGTTTATAGTGTATTAAGTGTATTATGTACATACTTATACGAGGTGACGTCCATGAATATGCCTATAGCTACCGCGGTAATGATTGTGTCCTTAATTCGCTGGGCGCCCTAGCTAGCAGAGGGTGACATCTCAACGTTGTTCTGTTACGAAGCACTCACCTACCGTGGTCGCTTAGTTGCTAAGGTGTTGCGCTGCCAAGATCGAGGACGTGGTTTCGATGGCGGCCGCATTTAGACAGGGCCCGAAATGCGATAGCACCCGTGTGCTTAATAGATGCGCGTTAATGAACCGCAGGTTGTCAAAACAAATCCGGAGTGTTCCACGAAGGCGTCCCTCCTGTCAGTTTTGGCACGTAAGTTTCTACGAATTGCTGTTTTTGATTTTTTTTTCGCTGGCCGATCCCCTAGGCAGCCACTGCGCTCCAGCCATAGTGATCGGCTTTGAACGGTGGTTAGCATCGTGTCTTGGGACAGTTGGGCCCACATGTGCAGAGGTAGCAAGGAGAGACGCTGGAGGAACCTCACAGGGGCGGCGACAGCAAAAATACGCCTACATTGTCCTTATAATTGTTATCGCAATAAAATAAGGAAAGAAGTTCTACATCAGCACAGTTATTTTCTTGGAGCACGCTATGGTTGAATCATCCAGAGGCACTGAAGCACTGCTATTTCTTTCTTTCTGCAAGCGGGAATCTTTTACTCTTCTCGATGTGCTTTCGATCACTCCTTTCCTGAACTTGCTTGCAATTCTCTGCGGCCGTACCCGTCAAGAAAGCCCTGGGAGTATTAAGACTGGTCCGGGATAACGCTTCAATTCCATGTCTTTTTCCTTCTCACGCTTCGTTAGAGGTCTCATGTGTGCCCCGCTCACAGTATCATCAGAGTCAGCTTGGCATGTGCTGTGTTGTTTGTCTATGATAAAGAAATGTAATGAAGCAAAATTAATGTTTTCATTATTACCGCCCTGACGTCAAAAGTTTCCGCTATTCGTCTTACAAGTAACACGTCCGCCGTATTCACTCACGGAAGAAATTTCTGCGGACAAACAGCAACCGGCCGGCACAAAAATGCTCCGTTGCTTAAATCAAAATTGAAAATCGCTCACGATTCAGCCAAGTTATGATCCTTGTGGTCTGGGCGAGTATAGTCGCGGCCATTGTTTTCCTAAGACGCCCTTTCACCCCGCTGGCCGTGACAGTGTATCCGCCACTTAGTGTATAGCCTCTGCTTAGGTGTGACATGGCTACGGGTACAGGGTATTGAGCCTGCCCCTTATTATCTTAGAATTTCGCTGTCCTCTAGTCTAGAGCAACGTGATTCACGGTGCACCTTTAGCAGGGACTAAAGTTCTCGAAGCGAATCGGTGCGGATAGTTGAGAAGCGCTATATATTTTTCTCTCGAGGTATATTCTGTTTTCTTCGATCAAGTGATTTTACCAAGACAAGAAGTTTTAACGACTAACGACTTCAACCCGCATTCGTTTAAGCAGCTTAAACGTACACTGCAAAAAAATTTCCATGCTTCAACGTCGGAACCGACCGTAACAAATACAGATAGTGATTCGTTTCTCTAAAAATGGCGGAAATGGACGCATGGGACACGATTGTGCTGCGTTTTATATAAAACGGTGGGAAAGCCCGTAAAGGAACAGTCTGTGTTTCCCTTCCGTTTCTGCTTCCGTAAAAGAGCCGAAAATAGCGTCCATAGCCGACGTATGATCACGTGGTGCGCTAGCAGCCGTGAGGCCGGAAGCAGCGCCATTACCTCTGTTAGACTCGTCGGCGAAGGTGGTGTGGCGTCGTGCGGTATTTTGTGGTTCTTGTTCACGCATAGCGATGTATTAACTTACGCGTGAGATTGCTTTTGGGCGCGGTGTGATCAAAGATGTCACCCGTACGTTGACCGTAAGCCATGCTTCTTAGAGAAAGAGGCTGTACGCTCTCGAAAATGGATACGTGGAGGCTCAACCATGCCATGGCGGTGTATTATGCGCCATTGTTGGCCGTAAGCGATGTTGTCATCACGAATGTTCCACGCAAGCGCTCGATTTTTCTTTCTCTGCTTCTTTGTGGGCGTTTGTTTCTTCTGTCACATGTTATTGTTGCATGTACTGAGCGGTCCAGTGGTAAATGAAAAGTCGAAGTGCACAGTGGCCGCTCGGCGCCACCGCCGGCTGCGACGAACTTCACGCTGACGCAGTACGCGCTGTGAGTATAGTGCTTGGTGCTGTTTCGTCGTCTTCGAATCTTCGCGGAGCGAAACGTTCGCATGTCGAAAGTGCGCCGTCCGCGGTGCTCCCTAGGCTGTTATGTCTGCCTTTCGTCCCTACGTGCATTCCTGTATGTGTGTGTCCACTGCGCCGAACGTCTTATGCTCGACCTTGACTAAGCGTCCGTCCTTCACTTTTCGTTTTGTTTTACGTGAACACGATTTGCTAGGAAACAGACAAGAAGCGTGTTTCGCATGGATCCAAGGGCATTCGTGTCCTGGCCTTCGTGTTGGTCGTCCGTCAGACGACTACCGGTGATCGTTCTGCCCTCGAATACACCCCGCCGCGGTGGTCTCGTGGTTATGGTGCTCGACTGCTGACCCGAAGGCCGCGGGATCGAATCCAGGCCGCGGCGACCGCATTTTCGATGAAGGCGAAAGTGCTTGAGGCCCGTGTACTTAGATTCAGGTGCACGTTAAAGAAGCCTTGGTGGTCGAAATCTCCGTAGTCCTCCACTGCGGCGTCCCTCATAATCATATCATGGTTTTAGGACGTTAAACACCAGCAATTATTACTGCCGTCGAATAGGATCAGCGCCTGCACAAAGGTCGTTGCACCCGACGACGTCGCCGAGCGGCCTTGAAGTGAAGCACTCCGATCTTCCATTTAGCACTGGACCACTGTGTACAGCGATTTTGTCACGACGACGAACTGTGTGATACACTGATGTAGATGCAGGTCTACCTGAGCCCGTAGAGTGCGGCAGGACCACTGCCTAAGTTATACAAGCAGCAAGTTCGACAGCTGGTGCACGTGGGGAGAAATAATCATAACGAATGTGTTAAGCAGCACATGGAACGAGACAAACAGGAGAAAACACAAGGAAATAAAACGCTCGCTGGCGCTGCTTGTTCGTGTTTTCTCTACATTGCCCGGTTTCGTGCGCCGCTTCACACACAAACACACACCATGGTGGTCTTTGACGTGTGCTGTTTCACGTTTTTTAAGCGGTTGATCCTACCTACGATAGCAACAAGTATTTTTTAAAATGATGCTGCTGACTCTGAACGTGATCAGAACCAGTCGGAAAATGTCTTTAGTACACTGCCCCAACTCTCTGGAGTTATGGGTCACATGCGCAGAAAGGGCCAACAAGGGATTATAAAGAGTGTGCAGGTTGTTGCTCTACGGAAACTTTTGATCACTTGTTTTTTCACATTCCTTTCAGGCGTAAACAAAGTGCTGAAGCGGCAGTCTGGGAAGCCTTTAAAATGTCACAAGCTTGGTTAGCGACACTTATTCATTTTGTGCAAATAAATTAATCACTGTTTTGTTCAAAGGTGCATCATTATTTATTTGGCAGAAGTGGTGCAGTAATCCACAGTACGTGCAGACAGCATTAGTGTAAGTTGAAACAGCGTTGTAAAACGTACAAACACGCATGTGATATGGAACCTCATCAATTCCTGATGTGCACATTGAATATGATAATACGGCCTGCTTTGAAAATATAAGCAGCATAAACTTTCCTCTAAAACCTCATCTTTTTCACAGTACTAATGCTTCACACCTGCCCGAAATTCAACGAAAGCTTGTGTTAATTTTCACAAATTAAGTTACTACCAAAGCTAAGTGTACTTCATGCCCTGTAAAACAGGACCATTTCCTTTAAGATAAGGAAACAAGGCAAAAGCCCAGTCAAGGTCAGAAAACCCATTAAACGAAACCACCTGTTTCCCATTTTGGATAATGACGATTAAAATGCAAAGAGAAATAGAAAATCTGACAGGAGTATATTGAAGAACTAGTTGCTGGGCTAGTTGGCACATAACTTAGAGGGAAAATTTAGACGCCTAAGCACCACCAAAAGAAAGACAAAGCATAGGAAAAGAGAGCCAGGATGCTCCTTTCTTGTGCTTCGTCTTTCTTTTGGTGGTGCTTGGGTGTCAAATTTTTTCTCTAAACTGACAGGATTAGCCGTTTTGCGAAAGTCTCTGTTTTCATGCGTAATAACGGAATAATTTACGGGCAGCGCGTTCTACTGCAACCCCCGTTTTTTATTTTTTATATGACGGAAATGCTGTATTCCAAGTTACAGAGTCATGCTGTGTTAGGGATTACAGAATTGCCGTATTCAAGAATACACAGATATGACGGCCATGCAATAACGAAAGTGTGCTGCGTGTGGCGATACAGAAAAAGATGTTACGGAGTCTCCGTGAAACGGAGCCTGCTGTTCCTTATTTACGGAAATGCCCCCGGAAACAATTTACCAGTAACTTCTGCCGTAAACTGTGATATTGTTCTTTTTTACAGTACCTTATAAGGCACACGCGCGATTCTCACCCTTCCCCCGTGCAGGGTAGCCTACCGGGCTCAGCCCAGGTTAACCTCCCTGCCTTTCTTCTACTGCTATTCTCTCTCTCTCTCGAAGTTTAGTCGACGCTAATCCAAAGTCGTCTAAACAAAAGCCGCCGGGCTGAAGATATACTCGTATATGCCCCGCATGTAAGAATGGCCGTTGAAGCGAATACGAACAAAGCCAACAACGCTGCGTCTGGTTATGTTTTTGCGTGTATTATATATACGCGCGCATAACAATTTTTTTTTGCGCATTTTAGCCCGGCGCGGTGGTACCCCCGATAATGGCAGGGCTAGGAACGTCACTCCCGTTGAGACCTAGCGGTACTTTTAATAAGTACCCCCGTCTTCGTCGTCGACGGGCATGGCAGATAAGCTCAAACTGGCGAAAAGTTCTGCGGCCGAGTGGACGCGACGACGGCGAGCGGTGTACGCGCTCACGAGTCGGTTCCTCGCGCGCGCGTACGCACGCACCTTTTCACACGGCGTTCGCCGGCGTCGCGAGTAATTAAGAGCGACTATGCGGGCCGCACTCCTTGCCGTACACTTTTATGCGCACGTCCACGGCGGCGGGGAAAATCAAGGGTGCGACGCGGGCGAACCAGAGGAACCCGGCTTTAATTACGCCGCCCAGCCGCCACCGCACTTCTATTGAAATGCTCGCGCTTCGCATCCGAAGGAGAATGATTTTTTGTAGAGCCCGTCGAAATGAGGGGCGGAGGGGGGGGGGGGGGGCTCCGAACGGAAGCCGTATACCTGGACCCACGCAAGCAGCCATTGGCGATTAATATCCGTCGCGCGGAAGTCATCTCCGCTATCGGGAAACTTGTCGATCTCTCGGTTCTGAATTCTTTTTTCTTTTTGCCACGACGTGCACAGATGAAGAGCTATGAGAGCTGGAGGAGGGCGCTGTTCGCCAGAGATCTCTACACACTCGCATTGGATCGCACCTGCCGAGTTGTAAAGAGTTCTTCGAAAGTGCGCGGAAACTATGGGATGATTGGGTTTTTTGCTTGATCGTTTCTTTGTTGGTTGTTTTTCCCGTCTTCATGCGTATATCTGACAACGTTTGCGATCCTCAGCAGCGATTGTTGTGCATGCGTCTGACTCTGTAATCGTGAACTCGGAGTTGAAGAGCACGTACGTGTACGATAAGAAAAATGAACTGAAAGGGTTCTCAGACTATGTTCGAGGACCCTTCGCTTTCTGAAGTTCAATTTAGTATTAAATGCGGTATTTGGAGTCGTCTCGTTATGGCGGTGCTCGCAGAGAATTCCTTGGCTTTCGCTCGTGAGTCGCGAAACCGTCTTATTTTAAATGAAGTTTGGAGGAAAATACGAAGATTGTGTTGTGCGTTCGATTATACTAATATGATTTCCAATCGGCTTTTCGTTTACCTTCTTGCCGCATGTTTAGTTAAGGAAATTTTCTTTGAAATTAGAGAATGTGAAAAGAACTGTGTAAAAAGATCGTCATACGACTTCGCCTTTTCTGCGGCATTCGACCTGGATTACTTCTTGGCCTATCAGTAAGTTTCTGCCCCTTTTCTTCTGCGGCGAAAATTGCCTGAAAGTGGATCGCTTGAGTTCGACTTCGGTATGTGGCAACCGCAGTTTTCTTCCTTTTTCGTTACTGAAAAACTAAATAATTTGTGATGTATCTATAGCTGGTTCTGTAATTTGGCAGACAACTGGACCTCATCTTTCGACTTAATTCACATCCTCTTCAGACTTCATAGGCCTTTCTGCGTAATGAAAGTGACATTATTTGCTGTTTATTGAGACCGAATTTCCTTTTCCTGACGTAAAAAAAGAGAGAACGGTGGGGCTGTTCCTTGCTTATTGCCTTTTGGATGAACTGTATAATAATAATAATAATAATAATAATAATAATAATAATAATAATAATAATAATAATAATAATAATAATAATAATAATTCTGTTTATGTTTAATGCAGCATGATAGCACCCATCGGCGATCTTCAATCACCCACGCCAAGAGCTAACCGACTCGATCTTTGGTTTGGTTTGGTTTTCCTTATTCAAGGCAAAAATTGATACAGAATTGCCTTGGGGGACACGACTAAAGACTGAGTAATTGCCTGACTGGGTGGGTCGTGCCATCCTGGCCCCAAAGCAGCTGCAGGAAACAGACTAGTAACTTCTAACAGCAGAGAACACCCTATGGTACGTATTATTCTGCACGGATTCCAAGATGAAACAGAAGTGCGAGCACAGTCCACAAAAATATAAACGGAGTCCTCCTTAGACTGATGGTAATAGTAACAAATGCGTGCTAACAATCAAATCAACGCCAACAAAAACGTCTTGACTAGCGCATACTTCTGCTCTACAGGTCAAAGCAAACAGAGGTTGTTAAATGACATTGTAACATAAAGGGGTATTATTTACGTAATAAGAAACAGTACTAAACATTCCCGAAGCAATAGCAGGCAAGGCATGAAAAAGAATAAAAAGACATGAGTGATTTTAAGATTTTAGAAATCATGAAAACCATCGCATTCTTTAGGAGTTCTCACATTATTTTTTTTTTAAATATGTGGAAGAAATTTTATCCTCCACTAAATGTAGTATGGTTATGTGTTGGTTTACGATGTCCTCTATTTGTGAAGTGAATCGTTGGTCTCCGTTGTTCTTGTGGGAATTAGGTTTGTATATTAAGCTCCTGCATGCGTAGTTCGTACAGTGTTAGTTCCACATAATCTATATCCAAAAAGAGTGATGTATTTATCGCATACCGACGACGCAGTATCCCTATATATATAGACATAGTCTGTGTCTCTATAAGTGTTTGATAGGCAATATTCTGTAGCTTTTACAATATGTTCGTGTGCTTTCGCAGAGTGGAGTGTTAGAGATTGCACATTTGCACGCTTTTGTGGGATTACGAGGCAATTAAGGTTTCTTAGACGTGAATGCGATAGCACACCAAATTTGTAGCTTGATATTTGTTGGAACGTAGCACCCCGGTGTGTTTAAAAAAATTATGGCAGCCTCGCACTAGTGGTGCCAAGCCTTGTTTCTTTCTTTCTCTCTATTTCTTGGATATTTTTTCTTGTATCTGTTTCTTTCTATTTCTTTCCCTTTCTCGCTTTTTCTATATTTCTTTCTCACTCTTCCCTTTCTCTGTCTGTCTCGCTCTTTATTTATCGCTTCCTCTTTTTCTCTATATCTTTCTCTATCTCTGTTTCTTTGTCCCTCTTTTTCTTTTTGTCTATGTTTTCCTGTATTTTTATCTTTTCATGTCTTCATTCCTTTATTTCTCTCTATTATTCTGTTCCTCCTTCTTTCTGTCGCTTTCTTCCGCTCTCTTTTCATCTCTCTCTGCCTATTTTTTTCAGTCTTTTTATCTTTTTATGTCTTTATTTCTTTTATTTCTCTTTATCTTTTTGTTCCTCTTTCTTTCAATCGCTTTCTTTCTCACTATTTTCTTTCTTTTTCACGTGCTCGTTTTCGTTTGACACTCGCACCTGCTGTACACGGTAGCGGGGCTTGCTCAATACGTATACCCACCTGAGGAGTTTTGCACGACGGAGCACAAGTCAGCGATAACTTTCCTTGACACTCATCATAAAACTCCGAAGACCACCCGTTGTATGCGCTACACCTTACATGGCTTTCTCAGTCCCATTTTAAGGCGAAATCTTTTAATGTCTCATGCTCACGTCCGTCTGTCCGTCCGTCCGTCCGTCCGTCCGTCCGTCCGTCCGTCCGTCCTTCCCTCCGTCCGAGCCCTGGCACGGTGCCAGGTGGCCGCCGGGGCGCGCAAACGGACGCCGGTCGCGTCGGACTCTGCAGCGCTCGCGCTTTGCTTGCGTAGCGCCGCTGTGCCCAGCGTTTCCAATCATGCAATGAGGGAGACGCGCGCATCGCGTTCCATTCTGACCGACTCCGTCTCAATGGACACAGGCGTTCGCGGAACACACTTCGGAATGTACAAAGTGTCCGTCAATTGATGCGCTGGAACGCGGATGGCGTCTGCATGATGCGCAAAGCGCGAGAAAATACGAACGCATGCGAATGGAGGCAGGTTATTCTCGCGTCTCGCTGCGACTCGCGGTAAAAAATTAAAAAAGAAAACACGCACACATTCCGTTTGTATGCCATCCCACTGAGAGTGTAAAAGAAAAAAAGACATGGCACAGTCAGTCGAATAGCCACAAGCTTTCGCCGAACACACTTTGGAATGTACAAAGTGTCCTTCAATTTTTTCTCTGAAAGCCAACAAGACTACCGGTTGCCTCGGCTTACTCGCTCATGCACAACGCTTTTTCCCCCCTGTCTTTCTAAAGTTACTGATTACATTTTTTTCTTTCCTTCACTCGTTGCCCGGCACTTAGCTTGCTCTCTCTCACTTCTAAGTCTCACTGCTAAGCTGCGAGTTCATAGCACACACCTTAGTGCCGGTAATGTGCTATGATAGTGTAGATTTATTTTCTAGGACAGTAGTAAGTCATGATTTGAAAATGCCGGCCGCATTCCCTACAGCCTGTTTTTATTCTTCGGTGATTTTCGTTCTCACGATCGACTTTTCCCTGTGTATAACTTGTCTAAATAAACATATACTGTTTCACAGATCGGAGACGTTGAGTGCCAGTTATTAATTCTCGTTCTCTCGTCGGGATACTGAAGATTGCCTCGGTATTTTGCATATCGATCGTCGGCCCCACACTTACACTTTGTCGGCAAAGGTTCTCTATCATAATTATGGCAAGTCATCACCAGCGTTGCAAGAACGGTTGGCTGTATATTGCTTGCAAAAGAAGTACCGCCTCGCGACATTATCATCCTGTATTTGAGCGGCTCTTTTTATAAGCGCAGGATCATAAAAGCGCATACATACGAGAGAGGCCGTGATCGATACAGGACCGGTAAACGTAACCACCGAAACGTGACGAACAGCAGAATGCCAGACGCACCCAGAGATAAAAGAAATGGAAGACATATGAGAAACCTCGAGTGAAGCAGCCCAATTTGATATAGAGGAACAAAAAGATGCTATGAGGAGCTGTAGCTCCAGGTTAGCGTTTTTTACTACAGATTCAGCGGAGTCTAGGCAATGAACGTCGTTCTCTTCCGATCAAGAAGGAAGTCGCGCAGAATCCGACACATTCACTCCCCCCTTAGCGACCAGAACAAATAGGCAACGGATTTTTTGTTTTTTTTTTTTTGCTTTCTTCTAGCTTCTCTACTTAGGCTCCAAGTTCGATTGTTCTTGTCGCCGTGGGGTCTCTCATTGATTTCAGTTTAACACCAGTGGCATTAACACAAAGTCGACAGGGAAAGAGCCGCTCACCGGTTGATACCTCGGAGGGAAGGGTTTGGTTTCCGCATGGGAACAAAAAATAAGTTTCGATGGCACCACCATTTTTCGTTTTCGTTTGCATCTTGCTCTTTATTAACATTAGGCTTGTGATGTAGCATTTATAGCAGGGTTGCCGTTGGTGGCTACTTTGCGCCAAATTGGCTACTTTTGGATCCCGTTGGCGACGAAAATTTCCAGTTGGCGCCATGGCTCTTTTTTAAACTTGTGGTTTTACTTATTCAAAATGGTTTTATTTATTCATCAATAGTAAAGACTGTTGATAATACCGCTTCTGTTCTATTTGGCTAGAAATTTGGCGATAATATCAAATGACATGGCTACTTTGGCTACTTTTGGCGTGAGTTCTGGCGCCTTTTCATGTCCACCCAACGGCAACCCTGATTTATAGTAACACAGTACGCGAGGCGTTACGGAATTAATGCAGCGGTAGTTGTACTCTGCTGCAACGCCGAAGCAGATTGTGCGATATCGTTCTTTTTTTTTTTCTTAGTTTGACAAATTCTGACAGAGAAATGAAACATGTTCACCATGTCCATTTTATGCCGTTCCAACGGAAGGCAAGACCTGTATTTGTAGAATGCAGAACTATGCCGAAAGCATATCGTAACATTATGCAAATCACTCAGAATCAGAGCTAGGCTTTGCAAGCAGCTCGACAAAGCTGAACAGATTGTCATAACCAACACTTTTTCAGCATGCTCAGAAAACGCTGCCGATCGGTATTCGAAGCTATACTGAGGACACGCGAGACAACCATTATAGCGCAGCATGCGAACCGGAATTTACAATAAATTTTCAAAGTCAGTTAAACATCGTTGCCTCTTCTTTTTACAAATGATGCAAATATACACACATTACCCCACCATATAACCGAATTCACAGCCATTGGCTGATCTGAGCATCGTGGGCAGCGTAGTTACCGAGGCCGCCGCGGGAGGCCGCCACGTACACACGCGATCGCACGCGACCGCTGTGAAAGTAAGCAGCGTGTTCGAATAAGAAAAAAAGTGCTCAAGGTCGTGACGCCCGCCTGACGTAACGTGTTTAACCAGTGCCTCCCGTCCCTGCTTAGCTTCTAGCGCGTTAGTCGGGATGAGAGAAGAGAGAAAGCAATTACAGCGTGCGACAAATCTCTGTAACTCCGCTCGTACTTGACGGATTCAAAAGATGTTTGCGGTGGTCGATTGATGAGGCAATAAACTCCTTTAAAGGGGCCATGACACGGTCACCCGACGATTTGTACTTTTCCAGCGAAAACTACAAGTAGAGGGTCTATTATGCCTATGCGCATAAGCGTGCGCACGGGGGGGGGGGGGGGGGGCAAGGGGGGGCGAGAAGGGGGGGGGGGCGCAAAGTCAGCCGTATACATTGTAGGGGGGGGGGGCGATAGGGGGGGCGCAAAGTCAGCCTTATAAATTGACATAATAGGGAGGGGGGGGGGCGCTGCGACGAAGCTTCGCCCCCCCCCCTGAAGGGGAACCCTGCGCACGCTTATGTCTATGCGTATATGACAAGTGGGCCGTAAAAGAATATTTCAGTGCAAAACAGGCCCAATAGAACTTATCACCTTAAAGCCCACCCACCGCCGGCGACCGCCATTTTTCCATGGTGCCTGTGATGTCAGGTGCAGCAAGGAGCGGTGTCATCGTCTTCTATCGAAAGTTTCAGCCGCTGCAAATCGTTCAACTTCAGCGCCAAGCAGAAAAAAGCTCAAATATCTCGATTTTACGCGCTGCTGACCGCGGAAAAATATCGTTCGCCGGAATGCAGACGCTAGCACAGCCAGCTACTCGTTACGTCACGGCTCGCGAGTGCGCCAGTGTTGCCCGACTCTCAGGCCGCTCACGTGTTTGTAAAAATATTCAATTGTAAATTAGGTGCTCGACCAAATGCGCTAAAATTTCGCCACCTTATTTGTAAAAGCTCAAGGCTTAACCCACATAACAAACATTGTGATCTAAAATTGGGTGTCATGGCCCCTTTAACGAAGCCATTCGATGGTTCCCTTGTAAAAGTGTTGTGGGACCCATTTCGGGTAAGGCGGGGCAAAATGAGACGCGGGGCAAAACGCGGGACATTTTGATTTTGCCGACCTCTATAGCAAATACAAAAAGTACTTTTATTTGTTTCTCTATTTCAGCGATAGTTGCTGGTAGTTGTCCATGTTTTTGGTGTAAACGTTGATGATTGCTCAGAGCGTTCGCGCGGGAAAAATTGCGCGGCTGATGTCAGTGTGTTCGTGACCCGCCAAAAAGGCGCAAAATTCTACTCGGCCTAATCTTCGGATCCGTGCATGAAGCTATTCTGGCGTCAGTACAACAACGTAAGTATTTATTCGGTTACTTTATACTACTAGCTACATGCCACCAAAAGTTTAGTTCATTTGGTGCCGGGGGGCCAAAGAGGTAAGTTTTTTTTAATTAGGGCATGTGAGAGGGGTAAAACGCGACAAAAAGGGATCGAATTGGCTTAGAAATTGTCTTATGAAGTGAACGAATTAGTTACGCTCATTATATATTATATTTTTTTGTTTAGGATGGTGCGGAAGTACAAGAGAATATCGTCTAGAGCTTCCTGGGAGGAAAACGCCATGAAAAAAGCACTGATTGCTGTTCAGGACAGGACTCACCCCATACGAGCTACATCGAGGTTGTTCCGTGTACCCAATGATGTTCTTCAGAGGCGCGTGAAAAAATTGGAAGAATCTCCAAGTCAAGCCGTTCACAAACGCGCCTAGGGATTGAGTTTTAATGAAATTTCTTCAATACCAAAATTAGAAAAAAAAACAAGCGCTAGAAAATCCCAATCTAGCACAGTTTTAACATCATCGCCTCACAAAGCCCGGCTGATGAAGTTGAAACCCACGAAACTCCCGTGTACTTGTGCATGGAACGTCAAAAAGAGACAAAGATGCGTCAGAACATATCTATAGCCTCCAGTCGCTGAATAAGCCAATGAAGTACAAGTGTTCAACAAAAGACAACAATAGCACAAAAAAGACTGGCGGTGTTTAATCTGTAAGAAGTTTTGGAGCATCACAGCGCCGCTTGCTGTCTGGATTCAATGCGTGGAGTGCAAGGACTGGGCTCATGAAGACTGCGTGGGGGCCCACGGAGGGAATTTCAAGTGCTTCTACTGCAAAAACTGAAGGGGTGAAATTTTTTCACACTGTCGGGTTTTTCCCCACGCAGGGTCTCGTTTTGCCCACAGGTTGGGCCAAAATGAGACATCTGGTGCATTTTTTTTATTTCTTTTTAAAATAAACTTTTGAACAATAGCATCATGGCCATATTTATGTAGCGCATACCTTGTATCCAGAGGAAAGTTTCTGTATTGACGTTTTATGGTAACGAGTGAAATACAAAAAAAATATTTACTTTTTTCAAATTTTTGTCGCATTTTGCCCCGCCTTACCCTAAGTGCATTTCCAAGGGCAAACGGGGCTCAGCGTGCTGTGGTAATGGGATAGCTGGGCTGGCTCTTCTCTGCACCTTTTGTCTCTACGCAAGAGCGCTGACTAATAAGTATCTGTTGCTATGTCTTCCGTTGACGATATTTCGCTCTATAGCTGACACGTGGGGCTGTGGTCGTACGGCTGGTTGGATATAAGAGCAGAAATCCGTTGGTATGCCAGACATTTTAATTTTGAAGAGTCGAGGTCAAATAGCAAACAGCCCTGCTAACGAAGAAGTTCGCGATTCCGGCCTGAATTTGGACCTGAATGACCTCATACAAATACGTTGAACTACGAACGAATTTCCTTGTTTACCGAATAAATAGCTAAACTATGCCTCGGGAACTCCACCATTACTTACGTCGAAGTGGCAGTTTCTGTCCCAAAGAGGGGGCCGAAAACTAAACGCAGTCGTACTTATGTGTCCAGCGTGCCAACGTCTCCTTGGCGCAGCCAGTAGGAATTGACGTATAGACTACGCTTTAAACGTCTCTGTCGCGCTGATATGACATGTCACATTCTTTCCCGTGCGACCCACCGTGGCAACTTAGCAGGTAGGGTCGCGCGCTCCCATGTTCAAGGAAGCGGTTCCAATTCACGGCCACGGCAGCCGCATTTCTACGGGACGAAATGCAAGAGCACCCGTGTGCTTAGATTTAGGTGCACGTTAAAGAACTCCAGGTGGGAAAAATTAATCCTTAGTCCTCCTTAGGAGAAAGCATCTAAACGAGAACGACTGGCTGAGCGCTGGAGCCGCCTTTCTCAGCGTAGGTACAGTAGACTATCTCTAGGCTGTTCAGCTTACAAGGACCATTACCGAGAACCTCACACGACGCTCCTCAGACGACGGTCCCCCCTGTAGGCCTATCCCGAGCCAGTAATTTCTCGTTGGACCCACAATAAAGTTTATTACCTACCTATACCTCTTCCAAGGGCGTGATCATGATATCGTGTTTTTTGGCCTCTCGAACTCTTGAAATCAGCTAAATAATTAATTCTTCCCTGTGCATAACTGCAATAGCTATTTAGTGAATCTCGGCATCAATCTCTTTAATTTTCGTTTCATGTGTTTTTCTCTCTCCGTTTGTGGAAATTGGCACAAAAGATGTGTGTCCTCAAGATTTTGTTATTCTCTTGAGAAAGGCAGAGATTCCAAATCTTAATAAACAGTTATTCTTAAGACGGGGATCAACGTTTAAGTTATCGCCTTGCGGCAGCGAAATATATCGTATGAAACTGAAGTGTACTCACACGCACGCACGCACGCAAGCACGTGCGACTGTCACTCTTCTAGGCATTTACTTCTTACGCACTTGTACAGCAGCTAAATTTAGACACTTGCGCAAGAAAGTAACATCTACATTTTACGCAGCATGTTAAACGCATGCCACGTAAACTGGCTTGTAGCATAGCGCAGGAACACACAAGGACAGAGAAGAAGTACTGGACGAACACAAGCGCTTGCGTTCGTCCAGTACTTCTTCTCTGTCCTTGTGTGTTCCTGCGCTTTGCTACAAGACAGTTTACGATGAACCAAGAAGCCCATATTGGTCCATGCCACGTATTTGGCGCTCTTTGTTCCTTATTAGCTAGTGCGTCAAACGCAAAAAAAAAAAGAAAGAAAGAAAACCCCATTAATCAAGACAAATACACATAAACGCCTCCAGGATTCTTCCCTATATATGAGCTACCCCGGAACTTGCGCGCCACGTGGATATTGGCGCACCACCCTTCCAGAAGTTCTTCCGACTTCGTTTCCGCGTTGACAAGATAAACGAGCGCAACTTGATGAAAAGTGAGACATCTGTGAAAACAAAAAATGACCCTGAATAAAGTAGGTCATAGAGCCTCGAAAGACGGTGAGAATAGGTAGTGGGAAAGTGAATATACGCCCAGCAGGCCATGAGGGAGGGGTGGAGTAAGGTGGCATGCACTTCTTAACGCGTGCTCTCAGAACGAGAAGAGCGTGCTGCTTTTATCCGACCCCTGAGATTCCGAAGAGCCCATTACCGGACGAAACGACCACTGCTGCCGAATGCGCGGAAAGCGTGCAGCGTGTTTGGCACGTTTTGCAAGGCAGAGACGCGCCAATGGGCGGCGGTATGCGCCGGTCTATATATGAAAGAGCTGGCGCCCTTCATCGGCAGCTTGTATGTACGCAGAGTTGCGAGGAATGCGGTGCAATACTGAAAGGGCTTGAAGACTCTCGGTCTTTTGCTGCAGTGTACATATGGACGCTGTTTTTCGCGCTTTTACCATGAGCGGTGGCAGAGCGGTGAACAGTGGGAACATCATTTATATACTCTGCGCCTACAAACCAAATGGTCGCAGAAAGCTAGTGATTGAAGAGCAGCTGCAACACCTAGCGGGAATATACGCGAGATGTGGCGCGCGTTCCCTAGAGATTTAGGAAAAATGTAAGACTGCAAGCTAAACACAACCACAGGCATTCGCGAGCAGTCGAGTTCTTAGAAAAAAACGGGTAAGGTGTTTCCCAAGTG
>JALIZH010013162.1:0-23597 GCA_030522465.1 Rhipicephalus appendiculatus
GTGGAAACAAGCTGTGCCAGCTCGTCTGAACTGACCAGCGAAAAAAATGCCCCCCACCTCCCCGAAGGGAATCGTGAGGAAATGCGAATGCATTTCGCGCGCGCTTCACCTCCATTTATATATGGTGGTTGTGGTTCGAAGAAGGAAAAAGGCGCCTAATTTCTGCAGCCCGGTCGGGAGCACGGCGAAGCGCCGTTTTTTTTTTTCTTTTTTTTGTGTGTTTTTTATTTTTTTCTTTTTTATTTTTTTTTAATTTTTTTTTCATATATAGCTCCGCCGAGCTCCCGCGATGCGAGCGCCCTCACGCGTCAGAGCGCGCTCCTCCTCTCCACTCACTCTCCGCTACTCCTCCCGCCCCACCTGCTTCGGTTGCTAGGGGCGAGGATAAGCGCGCGCGCCCGCAGCTGTTGCTATGGGAGAGGGAGTGAGAGCGGAGAGATAACACCTGCCGGCGCGCGGACACCTCCTCAACCTATCCTCCTCCCCGCGGACAACGCCGGACAACGCCAACGCTGGATGCCTGACATAGCCCGACTTAGAAATGCATTCGCATTTAAAAGCGCGCGCCGCGAGCAAGCGTCCGTCTGGGGGGGGACGAGAAAGAAGTACGCTGATACGTCACGTACACAGGGTGGCCCGCGTTTGAAGGTATGATTCCGGAATCGGTTACCAATTTTAAAACTCGTTTTCCGAAAAACTAAATTACTTACGGCTGTATAATTTGGCACATATCATCAGGGCACCGAAGAGAACTTATGTTTAAAGTTTTATTTAAATCGGTGAGTATCGAAAAATCGCCGGAGTTCCCCTTTAAACGTGGCCCAGAAGCCCTGCCCTACTTGGGCTTTTTCAGCCAACTCGTTTGGGGGGCGCCACGTGTGCGTTTTCGACGCGCCATCTGGGCAGGGCTGGTTTTCTATATCGCGATAGATGACACGCGTATGATATAATTCAGTATGGCATGTTTTGCATCTATACTTGTATAAATACGGCGTGTGTGACGTGAAGGCAACTACCACAATGGCTTCACGAGATAAGGGGCATGTCATTTTTGTCTTTCACGTCATCATACCTCAGATGACATAGGTGTCATATAATTCATGTTTGTCACACGCGCACGTCATGTGATGCACGTTCTAGTATACAGCAAAATAACTAAACAACCACCATGGCATCACGATGGCTTCTTGTCATTTATATCATGACGCACATGACATGTACGTCGTGACAGTCATATCGTGGTCTGGTCATAGAGTAACATACAAATTACAAGAGTGGTCACTCGGGCCAAAAGCGGCGGTGCTACGCAGCTTCATGTCGGCCGTGAGAGGGCGACACATCACTCTCTATCTTCAAGGGAACGCGCGTACTTGTTATCTACTTTAGTACCTTTTCTAGTTGCAATATGCGTCTACTTGTCGCAATGCGGCTCTGAATTTATCTTTATCGCCTGCGATTGGACGGTTCGATATCGTCGGGCAGGATCGGACATGAATCGGGTATCCGGTGCGAGAGTAGTGCAGAATGGCGTCGACGTGACGGCAACGTTGTCACGCTCCGTGTTCATGAGCGTTTAATGCAATGAAGTACGGACAGCTGCAGGATGACGCGATAAAAGATGTGCGATAACGTGCTCGACGTGCTTCGTGGTCTTGATTTGTTTCGTGTGCCTCTCTGCTTGGCGGCTGCTATTGGTAAGAACGCCGTCATTAATTTGCAAAGTGCGTATTGTATTCGTCATGTTAAGCTAACATTTGCCGCTTGTGCTGTTCGGCGCAGAGAGCTTTCTTGTGCTCCTCACTTGGCGCATGTTTGCGAGAAAATCGTTTCTTGGCGCGAGTAAGTGAGTCGCCGCTTGCGTCGTTAGGTGCTTTTTTTATTTTTTTTGTGCCGGTACACGTAGTTCGAATTTAATGCGTGAAATTGTGTGAGGAGTGCAGTTAGGCTTAACATCGTTATTTAATTGTGGCGTTAGCATTTTTCTTGAAGCTCTTGTTACGAGCGCAATTAGAGAGAATTTGTGAATCGAGAAAAATGTTTGTTAGCTGAGGCTACGATTTAATCTTCTGAATAAACACGACTGCCTCGGTAACGCATGCATGGCGCCAAATATTGCTTTGTTTTAGCTGCGGAATCTACTCGTGACTGTTTTTCACGAAAAGGTGATGTGAAGTGCGTCGGAGAACATTTGGGCTAAGGCGGGAGAGAAGACATAGCCAACATCCTTTTTTTTCGTTCTTTTTTTTATTTTTTCAGATCATGCCGTCTGGAGTCAAATACTACGGCAACTACTGTCGCGCTGCGTCGTTCACTGTATGCGTACGTGCGCGTGTACTGAAATTTTACTGTTGTGTGGGACCTTTCATAATGTCGCCTACTTGTTTATTGCTTCTGTAAAATTTAAACTCAAGATATGGCAGCTGTATTGCCATGTCTTGCAGTGCAATGAACCCACCTCTTCGTGCGCCCATGTAAGTGTGCATGTGCTTACGAAGAATGGCTTGAAAATAAACGTTTTCGTCTCTTCCAAGAGTTCTTACGTTTTATTTAAAATGTCTGCATAAACACACAGTGGCATCGTGTGCTTGCCGCTCTGGCGGTACAGCTTACACGAAGCTAATCAATGCATGCAAACGACGCGTGAAAAAAAAAAAACGCAATTAAAGCATGGCCTCTGAGACGAGCACATCCACAGAAGTGGTCTCGGAGGCCGTGTAATTTTTCTGATCTCTAGAACATGGTCTTCGAGACCACCGTTTCTGCGGTCCCCATCATCTCCGAGGATGCAAAGGTTCCCCCCGGCCCGTTTGGAGCGCTGCGAACCCAAATTCAGCCGCTGGGGTCTATGGGAGTGTCCTCTCTTAACTTTTTATGTTACTCTATGGTCTGGTATCGATGGTCGCCATGCGACGCAAACTTTGGCGAATACCCAGTTAACGAAATGACCACGGCAACACACGATAAAGGTGGCTGAAGCCTGTGCATACAAAGGTGGCTAGATACCTGTACACAGACATATGCGGTAAAATCTGCTTTAATTCGTTAAGAAATTAGTCGCTTTTAAATGTAATCTTATTCAATTTATATGGCTAATAAACTATGAGCTATCCCAGCTTTTAGCGGAACCATTAATTGCAAGAAAAATACTTCCATTATGATGTTGACCAAAGTTTTTGAACTGTGCAGGCTATTAACCACTAAGAGTAGCAAAGTCGCTCTTTCTGCAACTTTTATACCAATGCCATGGAATCATATACACATTTTCTAACTGTACTTATTCCACTCCACTGCAAAAAGTATATGTGATTTTACGAGAGTACTGAACGTAAAAAATTACACCATCTCCTGCTAAAGGGAACCATGTGTAGATGTGAAGCAGCGGGCGCTAACGCTTACACTGGCGGCGGCGTTGACGCTGGCGCTCATCGCAGCTTTGCGCAGGAGAGAAAACTGGGCAGGCGCAAAGCACGCAGTGATGGAGCAGTGTTTCCTATATGCAAATCGCTGCTAATGGGCAATCAGAGATAGAAGACTCCGACTGGACACAGATACCCGCAGTCCACTTTTAGTTAACGCGCACGCTGCGAATTTTTATTGTTCAACAACGCACAGAAGAAATCTCCCACCGGCACCACCTTGCAGGTCAAGATCCAGTGCCATATATACGGGGTGGCCAGTGAACGGTTGTGCAGCGCGAGCAGTCGGTTTTTTCAACCAAGAAACTGGCTATACTCGGCGACAACTTATCTTGACATTGGAGCAAAGGCTACGGAGGCGGGGCTTCCACACATTCGTGTTGCTCAGCAAGTAGTTCGGCAGCTTGCGGCTGATTTCGGTTTTGCTCACTCGCATCGTTAACGCGTTTAGAAAAACACATACTTGAAAATTATGAATGGGAGAAACATTGCGATTGTTCAGTGCACATTTTAGTGTCCTATTACGAGTATACTTTTCTTGGAGAAATAAACAGCGCGTATTCGGCCGCACAGTGACGTCACGGACGCCATGTTTCCTAGGAAAACGGGTGGGCTGAAAAGGTGGTGCTGTCTAAGAAATGGAAAGAAAAGGAAAGCATTCTTGCAAGGTGAACGATAACTGTATTTCGCCTGCAACTTACCGCAACTGTTTAAGTCTCATAATAAATAAAGCAGTATTTATTTTAGCAAGGCAAATGAGAAAATTATCAATAAACTTCAGTACTATTTCTTTGGCGCGGAGGAAGACATGCGCTTTGGCTCTGTAGCTTCCACAGTGCTGTCAAGGAAAGCTGTCGTCGAGTATAGCAGACGCTGCCTGCGTCGGAGTCGCGAGGCGAGAGAGGGGGGGAGCGTAGGAGAGGAGCGAGAGGGGGGGGACGCGCATGCGCATTGGGAGTGTGGACGCCGCGGGCAGGGATGCCTAGAGGAGAGAGGGGGGAGCGTAGGATGGGAGAGAGGAGGGGAGGCGCATGCGCAGTGAGGGTGTGGTTGCCGCGGGAAGGGATGCCTAGAGGAGGGAGAGGTTTTTTTATTTTTTATTGAAAGGGTTTGCGCATGCGCAGTAAGGGTGGCCACGCGGCACACCACCACCACCACCGGATTAAGCTTCGCCATAAGATGCTTCACATCTAAAAACGGAAGCCGTGTACGTTTTCTAAGATACAACCGTGACGGCCGTAGCTTTCTTGTGCACTGTGCAGCACGAAACAAATCCATAAAGTGAATGCCTTCGCTCATATACGCGTGCGCCGGGTTCCCCCATCAGGGGGGCGTAAAAGTGCACAAAACCTTTTCAGGTCGTTAAATGCATGTGTTATCTGTGCAGTGGGCTGAAAATTAATTTTGGTGCCTGCATTGCATCGAGATATGTTTTCTGTTCATCTAATATGGAACTGTTGTGAATAGAAAGCGTGTCATTGCGAATGTCTTTATAATACATCTACTGCAGCGTTCTCAGAGTCCCGCATTGGAAGCGGAACGCTCAACCGCAGCGGTGACTACATGGTTGAGCGTCCGCTTCCAATGGGGGAGGTACCAGGTTCGATTTCCGGTGCCGACAGGAAACCCAACTGGTTTTCCCTAATGGAAAGAGGAGTACACCGACAAGGCGCTCGGTTGTTCACGGGTACTCATCTCGAAAGGTGGCCCCATAAAACGCCTCAAAGGCCACTGGGCGCACCTTAATACACCACAGGCTTGGTGAAATAGTTGGAGCATCCTGCCGCTGCTGTGGGAGGCGGATAATTGTTGCCGCCGGGTACGTACCGGTGAAATAGATGGCTTGCACTGACGTCACTGTGGAGCACCAGCATTGATGGAAGCGACGTTTGCGATGTCATATTAACGTTCATCGAAGCATCACATGCACGGTTATTCACGCCCAGAGGCGTTGCTGTCACGTCGTTATCACATTGAAGCAGGTTAACCAGCAACCTGTCTGTCATCAAAGGGCCGCCATCGCGGAGTGCCAGTACGTTCAAAGGCTGCGACCATGACGTCACGTGCAAGCCATCTATAGGTACAAGCGCACTTGCGGCCTAATGCTCGGCACAACGAATAGTTGCTTGGGAGAGCACCCACTCTGTGGGAAATTGGCGGCAGGGTACCGCCAGACCTAAAAAATAAGGTCATCCTCTTCTTTTTTTGAAAGACCTAGTTATGTGGCAAATATATCATTATATCATGGGGTCACAACTACACTTCACTTTCTCTTTCACATGTTTTATGTATCCCATTATCGATACTTATGCATAAGATGAACTCTTCGCTGTAATTTCACGAAAATTAATGGAAGTTTTATAGAAAGAGGACGGAACGTCTCCTAAGAAAACGGCTTCTCTGTGTGTAGTTAACGGCAGCTTTGCATATAGAAAACAACAGTACTTCATTAATGGAACGTATGTGAACAGTGAATGCAATGTTTCGTGATAGTTATACGGTCTCTCCACAATTTTAAAGGCTATTCGTCTTATTAGTACGGAAAGATTTCCGGCAATGCATTGCCAGCGGGTTTTCCCGTGAACGGAGAGAGAGAGAGAGAAAACATTTATTGAGTAAAGATTTTGAGTGAAGGTGGGAGGGTCCCTTATTCCAGGAACCCTCTGGCCTGGACAGCCCGCCGGGCTCGAGCGACGAGTTGACGCTGGTCGACCAGGTCCGGCTGGGAGATCGCAGCCTCCCACGCTTCACTGAGGAGGTCTTGGTCCGCATCTGGTGCTGCTGCTTGTAGCCTTGGGACGCTTACTTTGCACTGCAGTAGGAGGTGCGCCAGAGTGTCTGCCACATTGCAGTGAGGACAGATGTAGTTATACAACGTTGGCCTCATATGGTGCAATAGTACGCCGTGGATGAACGTGTTGCTTTGAAGGCGCCTGTAGTCGGTGCCTTCGTCTCTTGTGAGTTTTGGATGTGGCGGGGCTTTTTTTTTTTTATTTGCAGTGTACACTCATGGGAGAACTACTGAGCCTACCTGCTGAAAGTAATTTGTTGGTTACCACCTGCTATAGATAATAAGAAACTTGTCTGTTTCCAGAGACGGTCATGCCATGTCATTATACCACGATGATCTGACGCTTCCGCGAAACTTTCTTCCCTTTATATATAACGAATGAGGACTCAGTCTGCCCAAACTGGTATGGAGATCTGCTTTTGTTCGCTCACGTGTATACTTATTCACGCCGTTGATCCGTTGCTCGCCGCATTTCATCAATGCCACATGGAATGACAGCCGTTAGTTGTGCATCATGACCATTAGGCCTGTAGGACTCAGTTTCCATGAGCCTGTTCATCAAGCAACACACGAAAAAAAAAAACAACAGAAAACGCAGAAAGTAGACCAAGAGAGTGTACATCAGTAGCGAGAACTTCCGGCCATTTTTTTCCCCAAATCTTGATTGTTTGGTCCTTTGTCTTCGTTGCTGCTGGACTTCTGTATGTGGGCCTCGTCGCTTTGATTGTTCCTTTACGTATTTTTTTTTCAACACAATCGGCAGAATAGTTGGTAGTAAGGGCCGCGTTTGTGTTCTTATTCTGATCGTGCGTTTTCCGTTATTTTGTTCTTGCTTTAACGTGACGATCGATCCTTCATCGAGCTCGCCTTTGCATTATATTGTAGTATACTCGCGTAATCAATCACTAGATACTTCGATGCCCGGTGTTTCGGTGTGGCACAGCAATGGATCACCATTAGGACCGACTGCCCATGCCGTGTGGTGTTGTGTTCAATGTCTGGGTAACGCATATTTTCATATCGCTCGCTAGTTTAATGCTCAAGTCGCACCTAACTATACAGCAAAGGCGCAAATGTGTGCGCAGTTGGGTTCCTGCTCCTGTCAACTTGATAGGCTTTCTTTGTCTGACTGTGCCTTAGATTGTGAGTGCATACTAAGTTAGCCAAAGACCGAATAGGCGCTACAGATCGCCATTTTCTATGGCTTACTTGTTCCTATTGTAGCGTCGTATATGGTGCGACACTATGTGTACGCGCCGATAATGGTACTGCCAACAGGCCGTCTATACAGTTAGCGTATGTGTATACCTGTATACCTGTGTACATAGACTTGTACACAACATGTGTACTTTCTGAGAGTAAAAACACTTGAGCAAAACGTTCGACTGCTGCTACTTAACATTACAATGTGACTAGCATAACGGGGACTCGACAAAAATCATTCAGGCATTGTGAAAACACGCCAAGCATATCGGCGCGCTGGATTGCACTAACGTGATATTTAGGAAAACAGTTAGCGTCGATACCAGCCATAGTTCTCACTGCAGAAGCACCGTAGCCAAGCGTTTAAAAGCTTTTCAGCAGGCTTATTTTCCTTCAATACGGTAAGGACATTTTAAGTTGTTAGCTGCGAAATCGCACTTAGCTAAATTCACGTGACGCAGTGTGAAAACAAAGAGCTTACAGTATCCCTTATGCATTTACTTAAGACCGCTCGAAGCCAAAAATGATCTTTTTTCCCTCTCAGCCGATGCATTGATGCGGCCCCGCCACCCTTCCAAAGCCTTCTGCCGCTAACATGATTTAGGATATCCTTCAAGGTCGTAGGTAGAGCTGTGCACGGGCCTAATTTTCGAGCCCGAGCCCGGCCCGGGCCCGCCTGACTGCGTCGAAAGCCCGCCCGAGCCCGACGCTAAATGGCTTCGAGCCCGTCCGGCCCGGCCCGACGTACAAAAACAGAAACCCGGGCCCGGTCCGGCCCGACACTATAAAAGTTTGCTGCGGAGACAAGATATCACTTTCCGATAATGTGGCATTTTATTCAACATGTCAAAGTTAAACATATGCAAAAGACACATGTTAGTGTGTATAGGGGAGAGTCGGGAGGATTGGGACACTTTTCATAATTGTATTTTTAGTTTTGTTGAACTTGAATGCAGAACGATGTTTGATTCATTATAATACAGGTCTAATCAATCTGCAAAATTTCTGAGACGCACTGGTTCCTATGACTCCTGGTGCAGCTGTAAAAAAAATAGTTTGTGATGGCTAAAATCTGTCCCATTCCACCCGCCTCTGTGGGTGGAGTGGGACATCACTTGGGAGGAGTGGGACGTATGTAACACAATGGTCCAAGGGTCTCCAGCTACCATTATAAGCGGATAGTTCAACGTCAAACATTAAACGGAGTTGCACAAACTTTGCTGCACCGATAGTTTTTGACAGTGGCAGCTTCATGACAATTTCCGTAATAGGTAAAGTCCCCTAATCTTTCTTAGGAGGAAAGTAGAACTGAGAGCTCTGTTCTTCGTTCCGCAGGAACTGCGTACTGACGCTGAGATGTTATTACTGCTCGTCTAGCCAAAACATCGCCTTTTGTCACTTGAATATATTCATTATAGACCAATTGATTTCACAAATGGCATGCCAGTCATTATCAATACCTGGCATGCCGTTGTCAGACTCGTCAAAGGCAACGGCCAGTGTGCCTTCTTCCCTTGAAGAACAGCAATCCTTCAGCAAACGCCATTTCTTTTTTTTTGATAGACTGTGGCGGCAGTCTTGACTGTACTGCGTTCCTTTTTTCGGGCAGTCGTGCTAACCTCTCTGAATTCTTCATTCCTATGCTTGCCCAATGTACATGTAAGGACTTTTGTCTTACATTTTTCTTTTTGCGCTGTGTAACGCGGTGTGGCAGTAGAATAGAGAGTAATGGGACAGTGTCCCGTTCCTCCCTCAACTCCACTGTCCCATTCCTCCCAAACTACGTTTCCCAAAGTAAACAATGTTCAGCGGGTAAAGTTCAGTCGTAATGCCTAAACTTTTTCTTTGAAAAAGTACAGCGCTTATGTGTGTTTTCGGAGAAAAAATTATATTAGCATCTAGAAAGTGCTTTAAATCTGAGAGCATTACATATCAGATAGCAAAAACTAACATTGGGCGCGCGAGAAGCGCAATTCGCAGTTACAGAAAGCTCCATCCGCCAAATACGCAAACCATTACAGCTACGCAATCGGTATGTTAGCACCATCTAATGAGTAGTTGGCTAACGTCTTTGAGGTAACTGCAGGAGAGATAGACGCGCTGTCCCAATCCTCCAACTGTCCCAAACCTCCCGACTCTCCCCTACACAGGTTACAATTTGTGTGAAAATAACAAGCTTTGCAGTGACTCAGACTTTAGTGCAGGGTGGCGCTCCTGCATCACACATCCCGCCGAGCTGACGTTTCGCTCGCTGCTCGCACTGGTAGCCGGAATCGCAAATATCTTTTTCGCAAGCATAGCAAGTTTGGAATAATTAGACTGCTTGTTCTTCCAGAAGTTTACTATCTGAGATACAGGACAGGAGGATGATTGCATGGATAAATAATAACAAAGGTGATCTTGTGTGCTCATCGCTAAGTGCTGGAAAACCATTCCGGCAGAATGTCTTTATTTTTGGCTTGATGCGGGCTTTGCACCAGGCCCGGCCCACCCGATGCCCGAGATGAGTAGCCCGAGCCCGGCCCGGGCCCGAGATGAGAAGACGTCAGCCTACCCGAGCCCGACCCGCGGGCCGGGCCGGGCTCAGGCTTTCGGGCTACCCGGAGCCCGTGCACACCTCTAGTCGTAGGCACCTCACCTGGTTTTTCATTGACTCCGCAATTGTACCACCTTTGAACAAGGTACGATGCGATGTGATGACGCCACCATGCGATGTGTGACGTCGCTGTGAAGTCACTGTGACGTCATAATGACATCAAATATTCTGGCTATCTGTGATGTAATTGTGACGTGATATGGTGACGTCATCTTGTGATGATAATTTTTTCCATCACTTCTCCCCGACGCCGCAGGACGCGAGACGCCACCGACGCAAGACGCCGCCGGCGCGGGACGCCAATGGACAAATTTCGCATTTGATGAGGCATCTAAGGTGTTAACCATCTAAGGCTTTCGCAATAATAAGCGTTGTGTGCTTTCTACGTATTGTGCCACTCGGTCGCAGTAGGGGTGACATTTCGATTAAATAAAGAAAACTTGCTCATCGGAAGCAGGAAGCCGTTGAGGAGGCAGCAAGGTTTAGCATTCTGCCTTCTCGCTTTGGTGGAGCAGTCAGCACACCATCAAGAAGCGTCTTTGTTCGGCTCATGATAAACTGAGGGGGGACGATAATACAGTACACAAAGAAAAAGGACACGGGAAGCGCGTCGTCCCGTGTCTTTCTTTTTCTTTGTGTACTGTATTATCGCGCCCCTCAGTTTATCATGAACCAACACCAACTCGCCCAACTTTTTACTTTACTTTGTTCGGATATTGCGTAGGCGTTGCACTGTGTGAGAGGCCGAACCAAGAAATGTATTCCGGTGTACAGCGAACACTGTATACCGAGGAAATGGGGCTAAAGTTGTGTCAATACACCTGACGAGGGCCCAACTTCCCTTCGGTAGTTGAGGCACATGTTGCAGCATGAAATTCACAAAAATGTTACACAGTGATGATAATATTATACAATGTTATACAGTGTGTCATTGATACAATGTACGAAGTCACTACATCGAATCAAAACATCTGTTATGTTAAACGCAACATTAAGAAATACAAAACGAAGTACCTACATCCCAACCAGTCATATGTACATAACAGTAGTTTTAGACATCTATGAATAGCTGGTAAATATTTATTAGATATAAAAGGTCATGTCAAAACTACTTAAAGAAGACAAGACAAGATTTTAGAACTTTTTTTTTAACATTTCTGCTAATATCAAACTGTTTAGGACATTTGAACGTATGTTGCAGTTTGAATATTCCCTTATTAGAAAATCAATTTGTGGATGAACATTCAAGGTATGAGGTATGACAACTGAAAGTTTCTGAGGGCCATAATTTGTTCGTGCTGTATCGAAGTCATATTGTTTATGTCGAAAATCGTAAGATGTGTTAACATGTAGATATCGTTGTTCGAAACTGTTTCTATCATTTCTGACAAGCTGGTGTATATGAATTGATAATTTCTTCAGATATATTTGTGAAATGTTCAGCAGACTGTGTTTTTGAAGTGTAGTTTTCGTGCTTTCATGAATTGAGAGACTTTCGATAGCGCGTAAAGCTCTTTTTTGGGGTACTGCAAGCTTCATTACGTTAGTCTGCGTGGTCGTTCCCCGATATAAGTATGCAATAATGAAATTGTGAATAAACAAGCCAGTAGTACAATAGCAGATTTATTCTAACCGGTAATGCATAACGTAATTTATTTATTATGCCTAGAGAGCGAGCAACTTTAGTGGATAAGTAGTTGATGTGTTCCGACCACGACATGTTCTGATGAAATACAACTCCAAGAAATTTGATTTTTGATTCACGTGCAATTTCGTTTCCTCGATACTTCAAACAAAACTCATTGTTGATAGTTTTATTCTTTGGTCTAAACAGTACATACTTTGTTTTTGTAACGTTCAATTGCAACCGATTCGTTTATAGCCACACTGACAGTTCAGATAGCCATGCGTTTGCTGCATATTGCAATTCTTGGCAATCCTATGTGCCAATCATCTCAGGGCCCCATCTTTCACCTGCGGAATTTTTCAGGAAACCATGACGGTTTTCATAAACTGACGTGCGTGCTCGCGGGACATTCTGAATGGTGTACCGTTCCTTTTGATGACGCATGCTCCTTCGTCGTGATTGTCGCAGGATTGGGCCTCGGAGTCGATTTCAAAGCCAGCCGTCGAAGCATTTCCGTTTTCGCTGCGCTCATGGCAGTAGCCACCATTGGATGTCGTTGGTGCGTTCGCCCCACCACGTGTTGGTTAGTTTCATTATACAACGCATCGCGGCACCACCCCAAGAAGGCGCCGTAATCCCTTTTAAAAGCATTGCGGAAGGAGCCATCGGATCAGAGCGTTGCGTTACGGACGCTGCGTTACAGATGCTGCGTTACAGCTTTGCATCACACATTATTTTCAGAAAAAAGTGCCCTAGAGGATGCTTACAAATTAATAATAGACAGTGAGACCAGCAAATTAGCCGCATAAGCAAGAACAAGGGTGTTTAGCTCAGTCGAAAGTCTAGTGTGCTAAGGGTAATGTGGACATTTTGGATAGTTAGTAATCCACTGTTGCTACTGCAGCGGAAACTTCAGAGTTGAGGGACGAAAGATTACGTCACACACAAGCGACACAGACACCGCGCTTGTGTGTGTTGTAATCTTTCGTCTCCCGTCTCTCAAGTTTGCGCTATTCGCCTCGTGCGCTGGTGTGGTGGTGCCACCACTGGGCTTCCCTGGTTGACCAGTGCGGAAAAAAGTGGTTGCATCCTCTCCCAACCCCCCGAATTTTGAATGAAATTTGCGCTTCCGTTGTTCAAAAAACAAAGTAGGGCCATCTCTCGACAATATAACACACCGACGGCGCAACACCTCTTCTTCCTTCCACCGCTTTCGTATGTTCCAAGTTGACGCCTTTCTCCACTTTTTTAACACGAAAGTGTTTTATGCCGGTGTACACCAAGACCTTTAGTGACGTATTTCCGTCACGGATGTGACATTGATTAAATGGATGCCAACAGATGAGAAAGAAAAAACTCTTAAGAAAAAAGTTCCCCCCGCTGGGTAATCGAACCTACGACTACTAGGCCGCAACGATAAGCGCCTGGTGCTCTGCGTACACAGCCACCGAGGCAGATGCACGGTTCTCCCCAAACGCGCCTTATATCTCTCACGCATTCTCTCTCGCGCGGTGCTCTCTCATGGCGGGGCTACGTGGAATGGGGTGGTGCCACCGTCTGTGAGCGGAGAAGTGAAGTAATGCGGCATGACACTTACTAGCACCGATACAGAACGGTTTTGTGACGCAGCCCAAGCATGATCTCGGAGAATGCGCACCGGCGCGCAATCTCGAACTTAAAGCGTCTCGATGCCAGCGAAAAACACTGGCCGCGCTAGCATTGGGGGAGTCGCCCCAGTTACGTTCTTTGCCTTTCGCTTCGTGTTAGCGAGTGACGGCTCGTTGTCGGAGTAGTGCAGCTTCCACATGCACCAACGGTGTTTCACCACCGACTGCTTCGAGTGCGATAGCAGCGGCTGATAAAACTGCAGTAAACGCGGCAGAAACGCATCGATGCCGACGGGCGGATGTCGTGCCTTAGTGGAGCGAGACATACGCCAGCGGGACGTGGAACGCCTGCACGCGTTCGCGGCCCAAGCTACAAACCTCTGCCTCCCGTGTTGCTGAAGTAATGTGATAGTGTACGCATGAGCATAGGCGTAGGTTACCCTATCACTCTAGAGCGCACACCTTGCTGTTCCTCTCCCTAATTGACGACGCTTTGAAGAAGTGCAAATCGAGTACCAGTGTTTTTATGTGCTTATTCATGTCATCTTTGCGCGGGATTCACGATACGCTGTGTGCAGGTATATGTTAAAAACTTCAGCTACCACAACTGGTGCTACACCATGAGAACCACTGAAAGACGCGAGGCGGCCCTGGTGAGGCGCGCCCAAACTCCCTCTTCAATGACACCCCACATTAAGCACTACATAGGCTACAAGGCAAGGATGGGTCTCCGGCTTGCGTGGCATGCGGTGGCTACCCGGATAACGCTCACGTTCTGTGGGATTGTCCGGGTGGCCGTGCAGCCATGGGCGAGAGCCTTAAACACATACCTACGAATGTAAGACCTGCGACCCTGGAGGAGTGGCTGACGGACTCTTCCCCAGACATCATGAAGGCACTACTCGGACATTTTAAACTTTTAGGCCTGTCTGATGGCTAAGCCTTGCCTTTTTTATAAGTGGACCCGCACTGGGGTTCGTTTATTTTTAATAAAATTGTTCTCTCTCTGAAATGACGGTGTAGCGCCATCATCATCATCATTTTGACTAGCCACCTCGCCGCGCCTCTCGTGCAGCTCATGCTGAGCTCGAGCCGCGAGACAGTTAGGAACGGGTTCACGCGCCTGGCGGAACTGGACGCCAGCAGCTGCCGCCGCTCCGTTTGGCCTTCGCTCAATAAAGTGGCGAGACAGCGGCACGGCCACGTTGGCCGCCCTCACGACGACGTCTCTCGTCTCTGTCCATCGCTACATTGGTGACCCGGACACCTTTGCGACATCACGCCAGAATATTTTGGCGTACTGTATGCGCATGATTGTGCTACTGTTAAAATACCACGCTTGGCATCGCGCCCCAGCTCGGTACCGTTTTGCGGCAACAAGTATGTTGTTATCGTTGTTGCATCGGTTAATATCGAACTTGCAGTTGGAATACCGTTTTACAAAGGTGAGTGAGGCTGTAAGTAGCTGCCCTTGTTTACGCTTGCTAGTCCACAAATATTACTTCTAGAATCGTATTTTATGTGGAGTTTCACATACGAAAGCAGAATCTAGTATACGAAATACATACTACACGCGTACGCATTTCCTATATAAATCTGAATAATATCATGCTTCATTTGAAACGCATGAGATAGAGGATTTTGGCGTCAACAGGGAAAGTGATTAAATCTTCAGAAATATGCGATTGTAATGCAGTTTGAAGTTTCTCATAATTGTAATGCGGTCTGTGGAAGTAAAAAAGAAAGCACTGTGTGAATGCTTGCTGGTCATTTGCTCTAGTACTTTCATACATTACTATGCAGCTGTGTGACGCCTGTTACAACGTTAAAGTTAGCATTCGGTTTTCTTGGCATAATTAGCTGTATAGTTATGTGCTGTATTGAAGATGAAAACGCGTGTCTTTTGTGTGTTTAATAAGCAGGCATGCAAACCGTGATGTGCATTGCTGTTGTACTGTTTAGAGTGTTCAATAAAACAAGTTATGTAGTCTGTATTATGTTGCAACAGTTTTTAATTTCGTCTGTGTTGACAGAACACGCAAACAACTAAGACGCATGAAACGCATGCAATGCATCGCGCGCACGCACAGTAATAAAAAAATCACAGCATATCCACGGAGTGAATGATGATGAGTGGGCGAAGCTCCGGAGGTTCATCGGTAAACCGTGAATCTTCCGTGAAATTCGCCCAGTACATCATCAAAGACGTGACAAACTTTATGGTCTTATGGCTTTATGGCTTTATGGTCGGTGAAATGGAGGGAGAGTGGTTCCTGGATGGGTCGTAGGGGAAAGTTTGCAAAGACGAGATCGATGCAGGTTCCTCGGATGGTGGTTGGTTGCATGTGGTCAAACGATATGCATGTGAGACCATATCGCGATGCCCATGTGTTGTATGGCATCGCGATAGTCATCGCCATCAGCGTCATCAGCGCCATCGTTATGACGCATAGTGGGTACATTCCATGTGCTGTGCCGTGAGCGTCATCGTCATCGCACAGGGGTGGCTGCGACGACAACGACGCAGGACGACGCCGGAAGCCTATGCCCTAAGAAGCTTCACCCCTAAAACGGGCCGGTCATTTTCAGCAAATAGAATAGAACAATCGACGTAACAAACGTCATGGCTGTCTAGTGGAGCGGCGTCGTCAGTGCAAATATCAAACATGAAAACTGAATTTTAAAAAAAGTGGCGAGTAGCAGGCGCTTTGCGCGAGGCTTGCGCGCATCCACTTTTCGCCTCCGTTCGCCGTTGGTGGCACCACCTGTACAGCTCAAAGCAGCAGCGCACGAGGCGGATAGTAGCAACAATGCTAAGGGTAGCGTTCATGGACGGCGCAACTCTCATTCCTCCAGAGCAACGCAGAAAAGTATGGCGTAAGGCCAATGGGCCATTCGTCCAGTTTTCGTCGACGTCTATGCAGTCAAGTTCCTTACTTGCATCTGGAGATTTTGCTGCCTTAGTGCTGTCACTTGGTGGTGCCTGCGTGGCTTATGAGGCAGCCTGATAAGACTGGTGGTGGCCATGACGGCATCAAAGCGTCTTTTGTTTGTTTGGTTGGTGTCGAAAGGTTGGTCGGTCGGCCGGTCGGTGGGTCGGTGGACATTTAAAACCCAAGGGGACTCAGGCTATGAGAGGTGCCCCGGTGTACGGTTTATTTCACGTGCAGTGAAATCGCGCAGTACACGGGCCTCTAGTATTTTGCCTCCAAAGAAGTGCTACCGCTGCGGTCGGGATCAAACCCACGTCTACAAGCTCAGCAGCCCAATCCGCGCCTTACAGCTCAGCAACCACAGGGCCATTGCGGCTGCCACCTGTATGTGTTCAGCATGTGTATAGCTGCAACTGAGATATCTGATCAACTAAGCCATCTTATATCTGCCCAATTTTGATCAACATCATGGTATGAACTCTCGGTATGAGCCATGCAACTTGGACATAAATCTGTGGGGAGTACAAGAAGTGCATACATACTCACATAGGCTTCTCAGTAACTTACCGAGGGAAACGACGACGAAGTGTCTGCTATCCAAACGCTTCTCTCTGTGCTGTCTGAATTTTTCTGTGAAATCTTCAGTTAATCCTGGTGCCTCGGCTCCCGTCTTGAGGCCATGGACGCGGAGCATCCCAGAGGACCTTCAGGCCAGCAGTCATCTCGACCGTCCACCGGGAGGAAGAGAGGAAACTTGCCCAGTGACACCGAGGACACAGAGCTGTACTCAGCCTCGGGAGACGATTCATCAGACGACGATTTCATCCCCGTCCGGAGTAAGAGGGCGAAGAGGAAGATCGTCAACGCAGCCTCGTCCACTCCTGCGAGCACGGCGACTATGAAGTCAAGGCAAGAGCGTTGGCCGCACGTCGTCATCTTCGAAACTTGCGACTGCTGAACAGGCAAGCACTATCCGCTTTTTTGGAACGTGCGGTGCCTAATGAAGTCAAAGACATCAGAGTAAATACGCGAAAAAATATACTCGCTATAGACGTATTCCACGTGAATACGCTCGGCCCACTTCAATTAATCACTGAGCTAGGCGGCATCAAAGTGCGCCCCTTCATACCGATGGACAATGCATCCGTAGCCGGTGTTATATACGACGTAGACATTGCGATTCCCGATGCTGACTTGCCTACCCTCATTAAACCAGGCAAACTAGGGTATTGTCATCACGCAAGTGCACCGCCCTGGGAGGACGCGTTGTTTAAAACTGGTGTTCAAAGGCGAATTGTACACCATCCCATGTCAAAGTCGAACATTTCCGACACCCTGTGCGGCCATTCGTACCTAAAGCCTCTTCAATGTCACCAGTGCTTTAAGCTAGGACATGTCAAGGGTGTGTGCCCGAACTCGCTGCTGTGCCCCCGGTGCGCAGAACCTCACTCGGAAGAGACCTGCCGTTCCAGTGTTCTTAAATGCGGCAACTGTAATGGTCCACACGCTGCCTCATCGAAAGACTGCCCTCAAATCAAGAAGGAGCGCGCGGTGCTTAAACAAATGGCCAGAGACAATTCGACCCACAGGGAAGCTGCCGAAACAGTCCGGCGTCGGCAACGGCGTCGGCGCCATCGTTCGACATCAAAGAAGGGGCAAGCTCGAAATGACAGCTCCCCCTCTATTGCTGCGCCGCACAGTCAAGCTACACAAAAAGACCGATGAGCTCAAGGAATACTGCGGAGAGGAATCTATCCGCAGAGGAATGGACCGGTTCTTCCGAACCGTCCCCTTGCCACGGAGCCTCAGAAGACCACGCCCATTCTAGAGTCTTCACCGACCGCTGGTGACGCACCTAAAGCAGATCGCAAAGTCATATCTATGCTTCGTTCTCTCATGGACGCCATTCGAGAGATCTTATTGGACATGGGGACGACGTCCGCTCGAAGTGCTCTCAAAGTGCTGGACGCCTTAAGCCCAGTGCTTGAATCCCTCGAGTAGAAAGATGGCTCCTTTCCGAGAAGAAGTCAAGGCTGCATCCATCATCCAAGTGAAACGCCAGAGGACTAACATCGCGCCTTTCAGACTTTCCGTCAGTTTGTGCACTCTAACATGTTTACCAGTCATCATCATTTGGTGAGCCCTACGTATCGACGCCAGTAGGACTATCGGGGTACGAAGCTATCATGTCCTCAACAAATGGAGCCTGCAGCAAAGGCGTCGTTTATGTTCGTCGGGAACTCACGTATCTGCTGCATCCAATAGCGCCTCATGATGGAAATCAATATGTATGCCTGACAATTAAGAAAAAGAAACTCATGTTTGCTCTCATAGGCGTTTACATATCGCCTTCAAGTAATTTTGACTCAAGAAGATTGGCTAGCATCTTGGCCGTGAGTCCAGCTCCATCGGGTCATCATAGGAGACTTTAATGCACATCATCCGGCATGGGGAAGTACGAGGACAAATACAAGAGGGCGCAGATTAGCAAGTTTCGCTTACAATCATGACCTCACCCTCATGAATGACGGCAGCCCCACTTTTCTTCGGAGGTGTGACATATAGCAGCTGCCTTGACCTTGCCTTCGTTTCCAACTCGTTCGCCAGATGTGTTAAGTGGTTTTCAGGTATTGAGACACACGGAAGCGACCATATTCCCACTTGTCTTCGCATCAAAGGGCTGTCTAGATCTGGTCCAGAGAAGACCGTTCGAAGAATTGACTGGACCGCTTTTAAGTCTGACATGGAGGGTGCTTGTCAAAGCGGGTCTATGCACTGGGCTAGAGCAAGTAATCAAGTGCACAATGCAAGATGCCGCGCGCACGATCCAGATTTCGTCCAGGCGCAATGAATTTGATGCCGAATTGGAAAGACTGCGAGCGCTTTGCCGCCGTGCGGAACGCATATATCGGCGCGCAAAGTCCATCCACGACCTTAGAACAGCCAGAAGAATGCAGAAGAAGATTCAGCGTCGCATGGAAAAGTTAGCCTGTGAACGGTGGAGAACGTTTTGTCAGAACCTAGACCGCCGCAAGCCCCTATCTCACATCTGGAGAACGGTGCGCGGTCTTCGCTGCATTCCTGAACAGCGTTTTCCATTCAAGACGCTGGCGCTTTTTCAAAAACTGGCGAAACATTGATGTCGCAGAAGACTTTTGCGCGAGGATAGCAGACCAAGTGGTTCGTCCAGATGCTCTGGCCTGAAGTGACGTCCCTCATTCCCGTGACGGCCGCATGGACTTTCCTTTCACGATGGAGGAGCTCGAGGCGGCTCTAGCCCTATGCAGGCGTTCTTCATCACCGGGGCCAGATGGTATATCCTACTGAGCCCAGTGCAATCTGGGTGTGGCTGCGCAGGGGAGAACTGGTACGTTTGTACAACGCATCCTGGCTAGAGGGAAGTGCTCCTTACGAATGGAAGACAAGTCGTCTAGTACCACTTCTGAAGCCAGGCAAGCCTCTACTTGAATTTGCCTCGTACCGCCCTGTTGCACTGGCCAGCTGCGTGGGAAAGATAATGGAACGGATGATCCTTAGCCGCCTTGAATGATACCTCGAACAGTTACAAAATTTATCCCAACTCCATGGCTGGTTTTCGACGTGATCGCTCATCTGTCGATAACGTTGTTGATCTCGTCACATACGTCCAACAGCAGAAATCACGCAAGCATTTGTCTACAGCCTTGTTCCTAGCCGTAAAAGGCGCATACGATAACGTGCTACACGAGGCCATTCTGGATGCCCTTGAGATGGTTGGCCTGGGTGGTCGAGTTTTTCGATGGATTGCTTGCTACCTGACAGCAAGATCATTCTTTGTATCAACCGACGACGGCCCAACCACACGACGCTATACCTGTCGGGGTGTTCCTGAGGGCGGAGTACTCAAGCCCCACTCTATTCAATCTGGCGCGCGTTAAACTTATCGAATACCTGCCATGTACCATCGCGATATCCATATACGCAGACGACATTTGTGTCTGGACATCAGCCGTCACTCGCCCCCCAGGTACGAGCGAGGCTCCAAAAGGCTGCAACTATGACAGCGAAATACCTCGGCAAGCAAGGCCTTAAAATCTCTCCGGAAAAATGAGCATTAGTGGCATTCACACGTAAGCCAATGAAGCACTATGCCATCTCTATTGAAGGACGGACCATTTCTTATGCCCGAACCCACAAATTTCTGGGTATAATCATAGACAGAGACCTCCGTTGGAGCCCGCATGTGTCTTATACGAAACAGCGCCTAACAGCCATCCCCCAGTTGTTCAAGTTCCTGTGTGGAAAAACCTGGGGCATGTCGGTAGACGCAATGCTGGAACTGTACAGGTCACTGTTTCTCGGTTTTTTGCGATATGGTCTGCCTTTACTGAAAAATACTTGTAAGACAAATATTCGCACTCTGCAGGCTGTGCAAGCTCAGGCTCCCAGGGTTTGCCTTGGCCTGCCAAAATGCGCGTCGACTGATGCGACTATTTCTATTGCACGGGACCAACCTGTACAAACGCACATTGCGGTGGAAGCCTTGAGAGCTCATATCAGGCATTTTTCCCGGGCTCATTGCCACCACCTTGCAACACTACTTGCAGAAAGACCACGGGCGTCGTACTGTGCAACAATTTCAAAATATGCTGCCCACCTTCCGTCAGGCTTCAGCCCCGCCTCTAAGCCAACGATACCTCCGTGGTGCTTTATTCGACCTGATGTGCACTTCAACATACCGGGAATCAGAAAAAAATCTGAGCTATCATCACCAGTGCTGAAGCAGCTATCTCTGATTCTTCTGCACGAGAAGTACGCTGATCACTTACACATTTATACTGATGGGTCAACTACCCTCCAGTGTTCGTCCGGAGCAGTGGTCGTCCCGGCGAAGGCTATTACCGTCAGTTTCAAGACAGACCACCCAACGACATCGACGGCTGCAGAACTTGCTGCTCTCCGTGCTGCACTTCAGGTAGTCAACCGCGAACAGCCTCAACGATGGTCAGTGCTCAGTGATTCGAAGGCAGCGCTGCAATCTTTGCTGTCAGCCCTGCGGCACGGACCATGCGAGCAGTTGGTCTCCGAGGTTAGACATCTCCTCCATACTGCATTCGAGAAAGGTCACCACGTGACATTTCAGTGGCTGCCAAGTCACTGTGGCGTGATAGGCAATGAACGTGCCGACAGTGCTGCTCGATCAGCTCTTCAAGGGGACATGGTCGAGACAATTCCCCTATCGAGGACCGATGCTGCTAGCCGACTTCGAGTGGTCGCACAAGAAGTCACTTTCTCCACTTGGAACACAACAGGTAGACTGCGCAGCCAACGCCACCATTGCCCGAACACTTTACGTCTTCAGACACCTACTGGACTACAACTAAATGATGCCACTCTGCTTTGCCGTCTGTGGCTGAGAGTGGCTTTCACGAAGTCATTCTCCTATAAAATCGAAATGGCTGACAACCCTTTTTGCGACAACTGTGGTAGAGAGGAAACATTGCATCACATCTTCTGTGACTGTCCTTGCTATAATGCGCAGAGAACATCACTAGCAGCCGCTCTAGCTCGCATAGACCAGAGACCGATGACGATAGAAACAATTCTGGAAAGTCGACCAGAAAGGTGACCGCGGGTGAAGGTCGACGAAGGCAGTGCTAAACTTCTTAAAGGCAATGGACTTGCACCGACGATTATAGACTTATGGCTGTGATGACTGTGAAGTGAGACTTTGTGTGCGCGTGCTCTCTCCTGTATCTCTCTCCCTCTTTCTCCATCTTTAAATCTCCCCCACCCCTTTCCCCAGTGTAGGGTAGCATACCGGTCCTACTATAGACTGGTTAACATCCCTGCCTTTCTTTTCCCTCTTTTTTCCTTCCTTCCTTCAGTAACCCGCCGCGGTGGTCTAGTGGTTATGATGCTCGACTACTGACCCGCAGGTCACGGGATCGAATCCCAGCCGCGGCGGACGCATTTTCGATGGAGGCGAAAATGCTTGAGGCGGGCGTATTTAGATTTAGGTGCTCGTTAACGAACCCCAGGGGGTCGAAATTTCCGGAGTGCTCCACTACAGCGTCCTTCATAATCATATGGTGGTTTTGAGACGTTAAACGCCAGAGAGAGAAATGAACTTTATTTTCGACCAGGCTCTTTGTACTTCAGCCCTAAGGCGGGTGGCCTCCTCAGTCCAGGTAGCCATGGCTCGCTGCCGCCGCCCGAGCCCTGTTCACCAGTCGTAGCTGGTTGTCAGGATCTTGGGTCACCAGCAGAGGCCAATAATTATTATTAATTAGGCTACTGAGTATAGAAGACTGCCGTACAGTCGATGACACGACGAATGGTCCTGAAAGCTGATGTGCGGTTTCGGTGCCGTCTCCATGACACTTTCTGCGTGGACCCACTCTTCGTTCAATGCCTGTCTGACGTGCTCTGTACATTAGAGCTGAAGAAACTGTTGCATGCCAGAACCCGACTCGAAAGTGCAACTTTTTCTGGTGATTGCTTTCGCCAGGGACTGTACTACGACGAGTATATGAACACACATAAGCACAAATTTGCGCTTTAAATCAACGCTTCCTGCTTTTTGCAGTGAATTTGTTGTTTCGTGAATACGAGAGTACATACTTAAAGGGGTACTGACACAAAATTTCGCGGCAGAGACAGCCTGCGGGTTCGATTCCCGTGAACATGTGTACATCATCTGCAAAATATCAACAGCGAATATAGCTTGGAAGGTATTTTAAATTAATTTTGAAGTTTGCGTGAGCGATCGACTTGCGTGAGCGATCCCTCGCGCTCCTGACACCATCAGAGGTGACCCTCGGTGACTCCCCCTACTTCCCTCACGTGACCACGCTGCAACAAGTTGTGATGACGTCATAGCGGCCATTTTCTTTTGCCGCGTTTGTTCCAGCGGTCTATACTTCTTGGCGGCTGGTCGCGAGTCCGTGGCCGCGGCGCACGCGTTGAAAGTTTTGTGTTTGGAGACACTGTTGTCCCGTTTCCTATTCGAAAGGACTTCTTGATGCGGGCCGTGCGGAAGTGCGTCACAGTTCTGTGTGCTGACGTGATCGAGAGCTGCGCACGCTAGGTGGTGATAGTTGCACCCGGCGGCTTGTCGTTTTTCGAGCTCTCTCAAACCGAAACTGAAACTGGTCGGTAATGAGGAGCCTGTAATTAAATATCTGTCGCGCGCTGCAGCAAACGAGGTGCCGTGTTATGACTAACAGGACCCCAGCAACACATTGCAGCAAAAAAACGCGAGGCCAAAGTTTTTGTGTCAGTACCCCTTTAACACCTGAAAACTGTGGCAACCATACGCTACATTCTCGCTCATTGAAGTGGTTGCGCGTTAATGTAAATTTGGCCACTTTGGTGGCTTTGTACCTCCGACCTCACAAAGAGAGTGCAATATATGCTTGCAGTATAAGCTAGAACTCTCGCTT
>JALIZH010013163.1:0-36683 GCA_030522465.1 Rhipicephalus appendiculatus
CCATTGTGCTTTCTGCATCTGCAGTAATTTCCCCGGCGATGGAAGTTATCGTACCTCCGCACCCGTACCGCTTCGCGTCCTCGCACTTCGGGAACATCTTCCGAAACAACACTCCTGCGTGATCACTAACGCTTTGCGGCAAGTTGTACTCCACAAGAAATTCCGTGAACAGGCATTCTGCGCTAATCGCACTGTCTTCGCAGCTCTTTTGGAAGAAACTTCCGATGTTGCCCTGCCCTTACGCAGCACGAACGTAGTTCTGATGCTTCTGTGAAGCGATGTGCACCTTTATGTCGGCCTTGTCACCGTGCGAAATGCTTACATTACAGGCGCACGTGGTACAGAATCCGTACTTGTCACCGTTCCGCGAAGTCACAAAGCACGGAAAATCAGCTGTGTATGAGTCCACAAACACGTGCACGTACTTCTTCGCTTTTGACATCGCTATCGACCTTCCAACTGAACTCAGGGAAACACGCAACCCCCACAACCACGTAAAAATCACCGTTGCCGCACTGCAGTTGGCCTCACATCACCTGTTTGACAGGTACCAAGGCTACACTCACGTGTACACTGATGGCTCCGTCACCAAAGAGACTGCGACATCAGCGGTCATCATTCCGGAGTTACATGAAGAATATGCATGTCGGTTCCTCTCCTCTCCTCATCAACTACATCGGAGCTTGTAGCCATTTTGCAAGCAATCAGCTTTATTGAACTGTCAACGACGCCAAGGCGGTGGGTGATAATCACAGACTCCCTGGCGGGCCTTACGTGCGTGGAAAATGCTACTTCAGGAAAAATAGATACACTTATAGTGTACGCTATCTTGAAGGAGCTTTCAGAAGCTACAAAGTCAGATCACTGCGTGGCATTTCAGTGGGTTTCCAGTCACTGCGGAATCAAGGTAAATCAAATGGCAGATGAGTTGGCGAAAGCCGCTCATCATTATACACAAACCCGCCTCATTCCTATATCTCAATGTGCCATAAACGGAATCTTACGAAGAACAAAACGTGAATTATGCTTAACCACCTGGTTTTCAGACAGCACAAATGAATCGCTGTTGACCCTAATCTTGAGTGCCACTTAGACCCCCAGCTCCCAAGACGCATCGACACGCTCATACATCGCCTAAGGCTAAGAACTGCTTACACAAAGCACTTCTTACTTCGGATACAGCGTGCATCATCGTCAACATGTTCACGCGGCCACGATGACGAGGATGTGTATCATCTAATGCTCGACTGCCCCAAATACGACACACACAGACGGCGACTCGAACAGGAACTCCACACGCTAGACTCGGAACGAGCGTTTTTGTTGGAGAAAATACGGGGCCCATGGCCGTCAAGGATAAACCGAAAAGTGATGAAAGTGTTCCAACGTTTTTTTTTTTTTTTTTTTTTTTTTTTTTTTTTTGAGGACACAAAGATTTGTGATGAGTATTGAGGAGACTGTATTGAAAGTGTGCACCACGACTGTGCGTTTGCTCTGCCGAAATGATAATTTTCGGACTTACCGATGTAGGACTGTATACATGTATATATATTTTCTTTCTAATGTTTTTGATATCGCAACAGACAAGCGGAAAGGGGTAGCCGTCACCAAGCAATGGTGACAACAACTCCTTTATTTATTTTTCTATTTTAATAATAAAAAAAAGAACAACTGACGCCAGGCGGCGTGCACCAAATGCGGGAGCCAAGACAGACAGACGCAAAAGTTGTGGTACTTTTTCCCTCGTCTTATTTTGGTACGGTGGCGAGCGTGTCGCGGCCGCCGGCTTTCGCCCAGATGCGCGGTGCATACTTAGCGGTACTCCACGGTATGGTTACAATGGACTATAAGTGTAGTGGCGAGTACCCTTCCGCAGCATCGCAACTGTGACCGCAGGAAAAAGGGACGTACGCGCGTGCTTAAAAAAAACAAAACAAAAACGGCTCTGCTGTGGGGGTCACTTTTCGGGAGATTGGAGATAGCATTCGTACAATCGGGAGATTAGGTCAAAATTCGGGAGTATCCCGAACACTTCGGGAGAGTTGGCAGGTATGTCATGGTATACACTCGTATTCCCGCGTCAGTCGTTAGGGCAGGGGTCTCAAACTCATCTCAGCCCGCGGGCCGCCATCACGCACTTCAGATCCACAAGGGCCGGGACTGGGAAGAAAGTAAAAACGGGGGGGGGGGGGGGGGGGATAGTTTGTACAAATTGTCAGCAAACATTACCGTTTGAAAAAAAGAAAAAAAAAGCTTTGCCATATCTCATATACGGGTCATTTCTCAAGCAGATTTGGCGCCAGGATTCCACCAACGTGTCGATACCGATCGCCAAAATAACTACAATCTGGACTCCGATTCTCCCAGCTATGTTTGACCACATGAGGTGCCTCACGAAAACAATGATTTAAACCAGTCAGGGCTCTGTAGCTCGCGAACATACTTATGAATGAATGAATGAATAAACTTTATTTAAAGTCCGGCTCCTTCGGGCGAGGCGGGGGGAAGAGGGGATTGCCCCCCTGTTCCGTCCCACTCTCCGTCAATGATGGCGGTGCCTCAGATGACGGCGGAAAGTCCTTGGACCCGGGCGGCATCTTCGGCTTGCCGGACGGCCCAAAGCTGGTCGGAAAGCTTGTCGCTCGCTGGTGAGTGCCGCCTCCCAGCGGCAGCGACGCCGACGCAGCTGATCCGCAAAAGTGCCCGCAGCCGCGGCGGCGGCCGGCCCCTGCCCTCGCGCGGTGGTAGCAGCAAAGATTGCCCTCGCAGTTTGTCCCTGCCTAGCATGCGTCGCGTAGTGAGCGGCGGCAGCGACATTTACTCTCCCGGCACATTCCCAAAGCATGTGCCGCAGTGTGGCTCTTTCCTCGCACGCTTTGCACACGTCCGTCGGGTATTGACTCGGATAACAGAGACGTAGGATCGCCGGGCGGGGGAAGTGTTGGTTTGTAACAACCTCCAGGTTACGGCCTGCTTTTTGTTTAATTTGTCGTGTGGTGGTGGGTATATGCGTCTGTTTAGTGTGTAATGTTGTGTTATCTCGCTGAATGTGGTCAGGCGATCGCCCCATGACCATTCCGTTTGCTGTTGTTGTGTTGTTAATGATATCACCCGCTCTCAGAGGTGTATGCGGCCACCGAATCAGCCGCGGCTCGGTGAATGAGACCTCGAGCTGCGGTGTGGGCGGCCTGGTTACCTGCAAGCGGGACGCTAGTGTGAGCCGGGGTCCACAGGAGGAAGACTGTCGATTTTTCGGTTTTGAACTGCGAGGATGTCGACGTCGAGGCCATCGCTCCTCGAAGCCCGCCGCCGTCCCTGCTGCCATAACTAGTTTGAAGTATGCGGGCCGCCTGCCACGAGATGCGGCCGCGCGCGAAGCCACGAACGGCAGCCTGGGAGTCGCTGATCACGACCTCAGCTTCCGGCGCCGCGACCAGCGCAAGAGCGATCGCCGCCTCTTCGGCCGCCTCAGTGTGTTCCGTACGCACAGTGGCGCTCGCGATGCATTTGCCCGTGCGATTCACAACTGCGACCACGTGAGCACACCTTCACTCTGGGTATCTCGCGGCGTCCACGTACACCACCTCGTCGCTGTTCCCATACATTCTTTGCAGGTCACTCGCTCTTTTGTTGCGGCGCCCAACGTGGTGCGTCGGGTGCATGTTCTTGGGGGAGCGGCGGAACGGTGAGACGATCGCGGACCGTGATCGGAACCATCGTCTTCTCCCCGCATTGTGCGTGGTATGCAATGCCGAGCGACTCGAGGATGCGCCTGCCCGTCTTGGACTTGGACAATCGCTCGTATTGTGCAATTTTTTTAAATGTGGGACGCAGACAGTCATGGGCCGGCCGCGGGCCGCAAACGAGAGGTTCGCGGGCCGCGTGTTTGAGAACCCTGCGTTAGGGTATGGCAGGCCCTCAAACATAGCATCTCCATCGTCGATCTGCACCGAGGAGGAAATGGATAAAGTCATACGTTTTCTGTTTGCGGTAGGTGTTAATCCTGCTGAAATTATTTGCCGAATGCACGCCACGTTATGCGACAGTTGTTTATCGCGAAGCAAGATCCATGAATGGACAGAGCGTTTGAAACAGGGAAGAACTCCTTAATGTGACGAGAAAAGATTGGGCAGGCTATCGAGTACCAAGGACAATGTGAAAGTCACTGAGAGTATTGTGATGGAAAACAGATGCATCACAGTGGACTAAATCACCAATATTTTACATATCAGTCATAGTTCAGCGTATTCCATCTTACGCAACAGGCTCAATTTAACACACCTACCCCAAGTAATTGTCAGCGCATCATAAGACAGAGTTTGGACATCTCGTACACATTTGGCTCGTTATCGTCGCAAGGGAGATGGATTTTTAGGGCAAATTGTTACTGTAGATAAAACTTGGGTGAATCATAAGGAACTGAAAAGAAAGGCTGCGAGCATGGTTTCGAAACACTCATCATTACTTGAAGTTAGTATAAACATTAACCATCAGATAGTGAGGTTATGCTAACATTATTCTGAGACTTGGAGGGTGTGGAAGCCGTCATTTCACCTGATGAAGAGCTATACTGAACAGTGAGAACTATTGTGATGTGTTTCGGACTAGACTGAAACTTGAAACTGGATCCCAACGTTGTGGAAAACTGCGAAAAGGTGTCTTGCAGAAATATAACGTGCGGCGGCCACATTCTGCCAAAACAGACGGCAGAAACAAGGAGTTGGAAATCGAATAGCACGAACACCCGCCATACAGTCCAGATTAGGCTCCAAGCAATATTTATATATTTGGACCATTGGAAGAAGCCCTCAGAGGAAGATTTACAGCAAATGCAGAAGTCAGTCACGCTGCGCAAAATTGGTTATTGGCCTCGTGTGCCACCGATGGCGGCGCTGCGAACGGCACTCCGGTGACGCAAGGGCGGGGATTCGGCTTTTGTCGTCTGCTACGGTCTGGCTAAAACAGCAGCATTTCCGTTATAGTTCGCTCGCGTCGCACGGCGTTCCTCGACTACTAGCTGCATTTTCTTCTAATGATATTTTTGCAATAGCATTTATATGGACACTCTCGGCTGCTTGTTGCCGTCGGCGTCGCCGTCATGCTCCATATATATATATATATATATATATATATATATATACATATATATATATATATATACATATAGATATATATATATGAAAGTCACGAAGAAAAATAATTCAGAACAATACTTTCCGACGCGCGGAATCGAACTGGCAACCTCCCACTATGCAGCGCGCGACGCTAAACGCTATACCACAGAAGCGCACATGCTATAGCATTCTAACGGCGAGCTATTTATATCCACCATTCGCAGCTGGCGGTACGCAGATCTCGGGGGGGGAATATCAGCGTGTTCTCTGCCTTATTTATTTCCAAATATTGCAGCCCAATGCAGGGCTATTGCAGGAGTGGGGTACATAAATACAATAGAAAAGAATAACAGTAACATCACAACAACATCGTCACCTCCTAAGCACAACCGGGTACAGAATGAGACAAAAGATAGTAATGTCATTCAAATGACTCCAAAAAATCTGATATGTTCATTTCACGAACAGAACCAGGTAGATCGTTCCAGTAAGCAATAGTCCTTGGAAAAAAACTATTTGAACATGTTAGCACGTGCAAAAAAAAGGCCTTATGTTAAGATTGTGACCACGTCTAGTTGGCAAAGCACTAGCATACACGATATAATTGTCATTAGATAGCCGGCATGACGAGTGAACAAAAGAGTGCAACAGTTTCAAAAAGTCGATATCACGCCTAGTGCACAATGGTGATAACTTCAAAGATTTCATTGCAGATGAGGGCGAAAAATCATGGTCATATCGATGAAAAATGAAACGAACAGTTTTCCTTTGGACAGATTTGATTTTTTCCACATCGCACACTTTGTATGGATTCCAGACGCACGAAGCGTATTCTAAAATAGGACGAATCAGTGTTTTGTACATAAGAAGTTTGGTGGATTTCGGAGATTTAGATGACGTACGTCTTAAGTAACCTAATTTTTTTAATGCTCTAGATGTAATGTAATCTATGTGATGCGACCATTGCATGTTGTGTGTGAACATAACGCCAAGGTATTTGTACGTCTGTGCTCGGGGAACTGCGATGTTGTTGAAGGAGTATGCATGATGCGATGGAGCATGGCTGTTCGTGAACGACAGAATTACGGTCTTTTGGAAGTTTATGCGCATCTGCCAATCCGAGCACCATGAACAAGAATGCGAGAAAGAATCCTGAAGTATGACGTGATCGTGAGGAGAAGTAATTACCTGATAAAGCACACAGTCGTCGGTGTAGAGACGAACTTGGGACTTAATATTTCTGGGAAGGTCATTTATAAAAATCAAAAACAACAAGGGACCCAGAACGGAGCCCTGTGGGACACCTGATGTAACTTTTACTGCTGAGGATGATTTGGACTTGAATGAAACGAATTGAGAGCGCGAGTTTAAAAAGTTTGCTATCCAGTCGACCGATTGCGGATTTTTTAAAATTACATCTAGTTTACCAAGAAGCTTGCTGTGAATTACGGTGTCGAAAGCCTTTCAAAAATCTATAAATAAAGCATCAATTTGATTACCAATGTCTAAATTACTCATAATATCATGCGAAAATTCCACTAGTTGCGTTATTGTGCTGAAGCCGCGACGAAATCCATGTTGTATGTTACACAAAAGGTTGTTCGATTCAAGAAACTCAATTATGTGTTTATGAATAATGTGTTCCAGCAGTTTTCCGGAATTGGAAGTAAGTGATATGGGTCTGTAATTGGAGAGGAGTTGTCTGTTTCCTGATTTATGTAGAGGCAGGACCTTGGCTAATTTCCAGGACTCGGGGACTGTACTTGATGACAAAGATTTGTTAAAAATGATGGTCAAATAACGCGAGCACCAGAGAGCGTACCGCACCAGAAAGCTATTGGGAATATTATCGGGGCCAGTGCACTTTTTCGTATCCAACTTGAGAATCAAATTTAGGATACCATCTGTGCTAATTACCAGATCGTCGATGGACAGCTCTGGGTTAGAACTTCTGAGCGAAGGGAGAGCATTATTGTCATGCGTGAACACTGATTGAGCCATGCTGTCTATAATAAAGGAATCTGTATCGGTTTTGGTGGGGCTAATAGAAGACCAGAATTTCCGAGGGTTAGATTTTAGTAATGCAGGAAGTTCACTTGGAAATAAAAGTTCCTAGCACGTTCCATTTTTTCACGCAGATCTATCACAGCAGTGTTAAAGCGGCTGATAACATCTGGATTACCTGTCTTTTTCAAATCTCGCCATCTCGCTGGTTTGCTGTCTTACCAGCAAACCCGCGAGATGGCGCAAAAGTGCGCGCTCGGCGCCCCACTCGTTGCGACGCGTTGGCTCCCCAACACCCCCGACTTGCACTTTGGCCTGCAGGGCGTAGTCGCCTTTGCCCGGGTGCGCGCGCGCGTGTGCTTATCTTGGGGGGGGGGGGAGGAGGGGGGACAATTTTACGTCGCGTGCTTTCGCCGGGAAGATTGCGCTTAGGTTACAGAGCGCACAAATGTCACTTCGCTCGCTGCAGAGGCCCCGTTTCCGAAAGAAGCGCGCTGTTCCAACACAGTGAAGTAACAACTGTGACGCTTGTTAGTTCGCGCTCGTCCTGTGTATACCTGTGCGTATGTTTCGTGCGTCCTTTGCGCTTGAGCAGTGCGCTCAGAGTTTTGATGGGCTTGTCGTTCTTCGCTTGAAATGCCAATTTGTTGCTATCGCATTCATTGCTTCGCCCTTGCGGCAAAACTGTGGCTTTTTCTCGAGATTACTGCTAGCATTACAGGACTTTAAGAAACGTTAACATTTAACATATCTTCTGTATACCCACATCCATCGCGGTCAGGTTCATTACCCGAGTTCGTATCGTCACTCACTGGGCTGGATGGCGTTGAAATAGCTTACATGAAAGTGCGAACGCCCCGCCAAGTGAGTTTAAAGAGAGTCTACGCTGCTGTGAAATCGAAGCGCGATCAATTTTGCGGCTTATTCGCAAAAATCACCGTTGTGTTAATAGACTTGAGTTGAACGAAAGTTCACGTTCCACTCCCAATTGTAGTCATGTGGACTTGTGCAGACACGACAGCCGACAAAATGAAATCGATAACTTCATCGATCAGCGGGTTGCTGCGGACCACTAGCATAGATTGGGCGAGCTGGATGCAAATAAGATCGCTCGGAATGAAACGCCAGCAGTGGTGCGCGTGGTACAGTTCGACCCTTATGGTTAGAGATAGACACGCTCATGAGCCACATTCCTGTTTTCGATCACGCGGTGCTGCCTAATCGACTGTGCGAGCCTCTCAATGGTGATGACAGGATGGCGCGCACTATATTTCTAATGCTTGGGCAACGCTATCCGCGGCAGTGTTCGCGTTTCATTTGACACCGATAGTACAGCTTGGTAAACAGTAGGAAAAATCGGCGAATGTGTCCAGGAAGAGGAGAAAGAGAGCTCTTTCCCACCATTCTTTTGGCCCCTGTGGCTGAAGAAGAAGAAGATGTTTAATGGGAAGAAGGAGGAGAGGTCGGCCTGGAAAGCGGGTTTCTGGCCTGCTACTCCTCAGGGGGGTAAGGGGAAAAGGGATCTTTACCGTGCTGTAACAAGATTGAATATTTTAAGGTGAGAGCCTTAGATTCCTCATCAAATGCGAAAATTGACCGTCGGCGTCCCCCGCCGCCAGCGTCAACACGAGTGATGCGAAAATTCATCACATGATGACGTCATCATAACATCCCAGACCGCCAAAATTTGTGACGTCATAACGTTACGTCACATGATTACGTCATCACACGACATCTTCGCTTTGCATTGCCTCCGTGATTGGTGGGCCGATCTTGGAGGCATCTGCGTCGTTTCTTGGACGGCCGTGTTGTATGCGAAGGTCACGTACGCATTGTATCCCACGTCTTGTGCTCGACCTCGACGTACATGGCCAGCATGTCGGCGACGGTCTTGTTTAGACGCTAGGTGAGGCCATTGGCCTGTGGGTGGTAGGCGGTGGTCCGGTGGTGGCTTGTCTGGCTGTACCTCAAGATCGCCTGAGTTAACTCCGCTGTAAAGGCAGTGCCTCGGTCGGTAATGATGAGCTCTGGTGCTCCAAAACGCAGCACGATGCCTTCAACGAAGAACTTTGCTACCTCGGCGGCACTGCCTTTCGGCAGGGCCCTTGTTTCGCCGCAGCGGGTGAGGTAGTCAATTGCTACGACGATCCATTTGTTTCCGGAATTCGACGTCGGGAACGGCCGCGGTAGGTTCGGGCCGATCTGCTGGAACGTCAGGCAAGGTAGCTCGATGGGCTGCAGAAGTCCAGCTGGCCTAGTCGGTGGTGTCCTCCGTCTCTGACACTCTCGGCAGGTCATTACGTAGTAGGTGATGTCGGCAATGAGGCGGGGCCAATAGTACTTTTCCTGTATCCTCGCGAGCGTACGGGAAAATTCAATGTGTCCAGCCGTCGGGTCGTCATGCAGAGCATCCAAAACTTCTGGACGTAACGCTGAAGGCACTACGAGGAGGTAGTTGGCCCGATGTGGCGAGAAGTTTTTCTTTAGGAGGACGGCGTTCCGCAGGAAGAACGACGCCAGTCCTCGCTAGAATACCTTTAGAACAACGGTAGCCTTGCCCTCGAGGTATTCCACAAGGCCTTTGAGTTCCGGGTCGGCTAGCTCGCTGTCGTTCGGCGAAGTCATCGGCGCTTAAGGTTACCAAGAAGTAGTCGCCGTCCTCGTTGTCCTGCGGCGGTGGGTCAACGGGGGCACGGGACAGGCAGTCGGCGTCAGAGTGTCTTCGTCCGGACTTGTAAACGATGGTGTTGTCGAATTCCCGAAGTCGAGACATCACCGTGCGAGGCGACCTGAAGGGTCCTTCAAGTTAGCTAGCCTACACAAGGCATGGTGGTCGCTCACATCTTTGGAAGGCCTGCCGTAGAGGTAGGGGCGAAACTTGGATGTAGCCCAGATGACGGCAAGGCACTCCTTTTCTGTCGTAGAATAGTTGGCTTCCGCCTTGGATAACGACCGGCTAGCATAACTGATGACCCTTTCAAGTCCGTCAATCCCCTGCACTAGGACGGCTCCGAGCACTACGCTGCTTGCGTCGGTGTGAATTTCCGTGTCGGCGTATTCGTCGAAGTGCGTAAGTATCGGTGGCGTCTGCAGGCGTCATTTCAGTTCTTTAAATGATTCTACTTGTGCTGTTTCCCACTTGAATTCCACGTCGGTTTTCCTGAGGTGAGTTAGCGGCTCGGCGATCCGTGAAAATCCCTCGACGAAGCGTCTGTAATAGGCGCACAAGCAAAGAAATCGACGACCGGCCTTCTTGTCGGTGGGTGGCGGGAAGGCAGCGATGGCAGCTGATTTCCGTGGGTCGGGGCGAACTCCGGACTTGGTAATGACGTGACCCAAGAACAAGATGTCTTCGTACGCGAAACAGCACTTTTCTGGCTTCAGGGTGAGTCTGGAGCTCTTGATTGCTTGAAGTACAGCTTCAAGGCGCCGAAGGTGTTTGTCGAAGTTCGATGCAAACACAACGACGTCGTCCAAGGCAAGTCTGCCACTTCAAGCCTGCTAGTACTGTATCCATAACTCGTTGGAACGTCGCAGGTGCTGAGTGAAGACCAAAGGGCATGACCTTGAACTCGAACAAGCCGTCCGGTAGTATAAAGGCAGTCCTCTCGGTCTCTCTCGTCGACTTCGATTTGCCACTAGCCGGTCTTGAGGTCCATCGACGAAAAGCACTTCGCGTTGTGGAGTCGATCTAGGGTGTCGTGTATTCATGAGAGGGGGTGCACGTCCTTTTTTGTGACTTTGTTCAAGCGGCGATAATCGACGCAGAACTGTAGGGTTCCTTCCTTCTTCCTCACTAACACCACGGGTGACGCCCACGGACTCTTTGAAGGCTGGACGATGTCGTCGCGTAGCATTTCGTCGATTTTTTCTTTATGGCCTCGCGTTCTCGCGTCGAAACTCTGTGCGGGCTCTGACGGAGTGGCCTGGCACTTTCCTCTGTATGATGCGGTGTTGTGCGACTGGGGCCTGTCGAACTCTTGACGACGACGAAAAGCAGTCCCTGTATAGCAGGAGCAGGGTTTTGAGCTGTTCTTGTTTATACGTCGGAAGGCTTGGATTGACGTCGAAGGCTGGTTGATGAGCTTGGTTCATCGTAGCAAGTTCGGTAGACTCGGTGAGGGCGAAAGCGTTGCTGGCTTCCACAATTTCTTCGATGTAGGTGACCGTCGGGCCTTTGCTCACGTGCTTGTATTCGTTGCTGAAATTCATGAGCATCAGAGTTGCTTTCCCTCCTCGCAGCTCGGCTAACCCTCTTGCGACGCAAATCTCGCGGTTGATCAACAGGTGCTGATCGCCTTCGACGACGCCTTGTAGGTCTGTCGATTTCTGAAAGCCGACAGAAATGCTGATGCTGGAGAGAGGGGGAATGGTGACTTGGTCGTCCAGCACATTCAGGGCCTGCTTTCGTGGAGGCGTTGCGGCGGTAGTGCTTTTATTGTGGATAGCGTTATCGACTTGGATCGTAGGTCAGTGACTGCGCCATGCTCAATAGAAGATCCATGCCTAGAATGACGTCCCTCGAACAATACTGCAGGACCACAAAGCTCGCTGGATAAGTCTGGCCGTCAATCGTGACTCTCGCAGCGCAGATGCCAGTAGGTGTTATCAGGTGGCCTCCAGCTGTCCGTACTTCGGGTCCATTCCAAGCGGTCTTTACTTTCGTCAGCTTTGCGGCGAACGGGCCACTGATGACGGGATAGTCGGCCAGAACGTCTAGGTCGCTCGTTCGTCGTCTGCGTTGCGGTTGGGTCGCGATGCCGGATCACGGCTACGTCGGCTTGCTCCGCAACTTCTACGTGGTGTCCTCACGTCTTCTTCTGGTGGCGAAGTTTCGTTGTACGGGCGCATTTCGGCTTGCGGCTTGTTCTTAACATATGGTCGAGGCGTCGTCGTCGTCGGCGGAGGATCTTGGATATTTCGTCGTACAGCAACCGCAACTCCATCAGTTGTTGGCCTTAGTTTTCTGGATACTGGCTAGGCCACCGGCCCTGAGTTGGGCCAGTGTATGGTTGGCTTTGGCGAGAGGCGTAGCGACCTGGCGACGGCGATCGAGAACTTCGAGGTGTCCACTGCGCTGCTGCCAGGTAGTCGGTGATGTCGCGTGGTCTGTCACCCCACTGTGGACGCGGCGTGTCGATGGGGAAACCACGTAGCCCCATCTGTCGGTATTGGCAGCGGCGGTAGGTGTGGCCGGCCTCTCCGCAGTGGTAGCAGAGCGGGTAGTTGTCAGGGGCGCCAAACATCGGTCTTCGTCGGGGCGTAGTTCTGGCCGATTGGTGGATGGTACGGCGTCGGTGGCGGCGTCGGTGTCTGGCGGCGGAACCGCGACGGTGCGGCGAATTCACGTGGGCACGGAGGGGGAGTGTTACGACGCGCTGCAGCAGCGTAGCTCATCGCTTGTGGTTCAGGCTGCGCTGGTTCAGGCGCTCCCAGAACTTGCTGGATTTCCTGGCGCACGATGTCGGCGATAGGCTCCACCTGAGGCCGCGAGGATGGCAAGAATTTGCGCAGCTCCTACTGGACGATTGCTCTGATGGTGTCGTGCAGGTCGTCGGAATGCATCGCTTGAACCTCCCCGTAGGTCGGATGCGGCGGTTGTACTGGCTGGTACGCATTTCAAGCGCCTTTTCGATTGTCGCTGCCTCGGTGAGGAATTCAGCGACCGTAATGGGTGGGTTACGGACAAGTCCTGCGAACAGTTCTTGTTTCACACCCCGCATGAGCAGGCGAACTTTTTTGTCTTCGGGCATAGCAGAGTCGGCTTGGCGGGAAAGTCGCTTCATCTCCTGTGAAGATGGTGACGTTTTCTTTAGCCAGCTGCACCCGGTTCACGAGAAGTATGCGTGGCGCAGCTTGTATTCGGAATTCCAGTTGTTAAAGGCGGCGACACGGTCATATATTTCAAGCCGGGTTTCCGGGTCTTCAAGCGATGAACCACGGAAAGTTGGCTTCTCCCTGGGTTGCCGGAGCACGATTGATGCAGGTGGCACAGAAGCTGTCATCGTCGCTGCGGTTGAAGTCGAAGTCCTCGTTTGCCTTGTGTTTCCCGGCAGGAGTCCGTGCTCTGGCTGCAAATTTTCCAGCCTGCGGCTAGCTCGTTGCTGCACGGGAGCTTCAGTGTCTTCACAGCGATGCGGGCTGGGTTCACGGCTTGACGGGGTCGTCCGGAACATGGACGAACAGCACCCAGCACAGTACTCAGCACCTCCACCAGATGCCACGTGGTTATAACGTTGACGAAGGCAACAGTCGGCGTGTCAAAGAAAAAAAAACTCTTTATTTGGCCGAACTTGTGGCCGGGAAACTGAAAATCAGACTACAGAAATACACCCTGGCAATGATAGTGCCGAACACAACGTCAGCCGTCGATTAAACTGAGAAGCGGTGAAGTGCGTCGGCATTTATACGTGTGTCATCGAATATTCCAGCGCAAACTCTGGAATAAGGTCGAGTGTTCACGTCTTGCACGTAATCTTAACAAAACGATCTACTAAAATCAGGAAGCTTCTTGAACACCGAGGTGCGGTTTGCGCTTAGTATTGCTGACGGTCTTTGTGGACGTAAACCGAATACAGCAAAAGTGAAATAAGAAAAGCGCGTGGCAATATCTAGCCCTCTAAGACTGTTGTGTGATGAAGTTCTTTGGATGAGCACGAGTGCTGCGCATGAAATGATGTGGGGCACCCACTTGATTCGTTACTTCAGTACAAATTTTTTGGACAAGAAGATATGACACAGAAAATAGCTCCACGGCAAAACTTATTTGGCTTTTCTTGTAATTTATGTTTTAGGAAAGAAGTGAACAACTACCGGAACACTGCCCGGAGCGAAGAGCATACGTGCTTTGTGAATTCGTTCCTGCGAGGAGCTGAGAACCGCCATGAAGGCCACAACTCCACACTAGGTATGCGAGTGCCTGTGCATTTTCTAAAGATTTTAGAAAGGGAGAAGTTTGGGCCAGTTGGTGATCCGAGTACTGATGCAGAACTATCGGTAAATGGCCTATGGATAGCATCGAGAGTTTTTTTCAAACCATAGATAGTGTAAGGAAAGTATCGATAAGCATTCCATAGTATTACCGTTAGTACAATCGATAGTACTATTGGTAGCATTATTACAGGTGTACTATTGATAGTGCTGCGAACAATTATGCCGTTGTTGGCAGGTGATATTGCCAAAACATTTACGATAGCCTACTATCAGCAATACTCAGTTCGTTTATGAGGAATATTTTGTCGAAAGAAACTATCTCCGCAACTAAAATGCTGGATTATATCCATCTGAAAAATTCAAATTCAAAAGCAATCAGTTACATCTTACACATTACAAACTTAGTTCTCGATATTTTTATGTTGGAATGTAAAACCCCAACAATTACCACTTCATATTTTTACTTTGAAATCAGAAAATAGAATATGAATTTCAATCCGCGAAGTTCCGACATATGTAACGGCTTCCTTTCTGCTCCAGATGAACAGTTCAACTTAATCATCATGTGCCAGCGAAGAATTCTACGGAAAGAACACGAGCATGTCAACTTTCTTGCCCTTCAGCTTGCTCCTCCTGCTCCACCGTTTACCACGAACCCTAGGAACGAAGTTAATGCTGCAATGAGTTTGCGTGGTTGATTTTAGACTCTCGATACTGTACTGCAAAACGTACAGTCGCGCGCGATATGAAGGTTATCGCGGAAGCGTTGACCGGTACGCTCGCGCGATAACCTTCATATCGCGCGCGACTGTACTTTCGATAGCGCTATCAGTAGTTTTTTATACCATCGATAGTTCTGTGTCACTAGAGCCAAGGCTTCGCTACATACACACACACTTATCTATCTATCTATCTATCTATCTATCTATCTATCTATCTATCTATCTATCTATCTATCTATCTATCTATCTATCTATCTATCTATCTATCTATCTATCTATCTATCTATCTATCTATCTATCTATCTATCTATCTATCTATCTATCCAGCCGCCTATGTCTGGTTGCTCTAGATATCGCCTTTTTAACTTGGTGTAGACCAAACTTAGCATGGAAGGGTAAGAGAGTTTGGGGAATGCGACTCTCTAGTCACGACATGAATAACATGAAAATCCTGTTGCGCATGTCGTCAAACCCTTTCCTCGAGACACGCGTGGCTCATACCCGTATACCACGGGTCGCGGTACGCGGGTATGCGCCATAGACGATGGATAGTTTATATCCACCCAGGAACCGCGAGGACGGATATTCGCTTTATTTCCTTAGTGTACCTTTCTTTTTTGAAGGCGTGAAAAAACGACCACAAAAGAAAGCAGAATATCGCGTCATCCTGTTTTCTCACCTTTCTTCACTGTTTTTTTTTTGTTTTTGTTTTTGTTTCTTGTGGTCGTCTTTTCGCACCGTTTCCAGTATGACTCCGTTAAAAGATGCCTCTAGCGCTGTGGCACGTGCATGACTTGACGTGGTGGATTGTTTCAAAGTGCTAAGAAAGACGAAATACGTGACACGTATTTGTCGATCGTCACCCTCGCGCTGCCTTTACGTGGAGGTCTACTTGGTCAATATTTAGTACATTGGTCGCTCAATTTACGCTTGCTCCTTACGCAGAGAGTCGTCTCACTGGAAACATCTGCGACCTAATGGTAGCGGCGACGGCAACCACGACAACAGTTCTTCAATGGCACATACTGCACTTCGCTTCTGATCCCGATGGTCTGCAGGCGCAGCTGCAGCAAGAGATCGACGCTGTGGTAGGACATGAGCGGCCTCCCTCCTGGCAAGACCGCGCACTCATGCCTCTCACCATGTCCACAATATGGGAGATGTACCGCTGCAAGCCACCCACCCCGTTCGGAATTCCAAGAGAGTGAGTGCGCGACACTGATATTAACCTAGGTAATGGAAATTTTCCTTGCGCAGTAGTAAGCACTTATTTCGGTCACTCGATCGATTTTTCTACATGTCTTCGAGCCATAGCAAAATGAACATATCTTTCATAATTGCATTCACTGATTGATGAATGTTTCAAAACAGCTTCTCGGGCCTGTTGTGCTTATAGTTACAGTCATTTATGCGCACGCTGAGCCTATGAATGTTCCATACAAACGTCCGTTCATCTGAATTCAGCTACAAAGAGTGCTATCGTGACCGTGCCATTATGCGCCACACCGTGGCTCCACTGACTATTCCACTGACTGGCACTCTCACATACAAGCTTTTCTGCTTCTATGTGAGAGTGCGATCAGAAAGTCGGTATTCTGACACTTCACTGTGTCTTCCTCTGTCGCTCTTTTGCTGCACAGTATCACCTTAGGCAGTTTCACATATTGCGATTGCGGCGCAAAATATCGCTGCTTAAGTTTCAGCGCAGGTTGATAAACTAACAAATAATTTACTGCGGTTGTACACAGAGTCATACTTACCTTATAGGTGTCAATTCGTATCTATTGGAAGCTCGTGTTCCCACATGGCGCCCGTGAGATAAGACATTCCGCAGGGGTAGCTTCTCATGTCATTATTGTTTTTATTATTGAAAAATGACATCATAAAGGAAACACTCGTGACAGTCAAATTACTCGTGAATTATTAAATTTTTTTACCAGGAGATAAACCCTCCTTATGACCAGGCATTAGTAAGCATTGCTCTAGACAAACGACAGATTTGATGTTAAACGTAGCAGATCAGCATTAACACAAAACACATGGTTGATCCCTCCGTCATAGGAATCGATATAACACGAAAGCAAAACGTGCCCGTACAGAGGTAATTGAATGTTTACTGTACATTGATTGATACAGGAGAGTTTGCACAAGGTATAACGTGGATGCACCCATGTTGACGCTTGGTGTTACAGCTCCATTTCGCGACTAACGTCCATGATCAACGATCAAACAAACCATTCCGGTACTTGTAGATGTTAACGGCGAGAGCGTAATCAAAGTAAGAGGCGTGAAACCAGAAGAGCGTCGCTATTGGGGCGCAGAACTTGGGCTGAGGTCGCCATCCCGCGGCATGGTAAAGTGTGATTGAACGTACGCCACGGTTGGACTAGAGTGAAACGCTGAGTGCGTCGTGTCGCCCTATAATAGCCCGGCCGCGACTTTTCTCGGGCGAGCGTAAGCGAGGAACGTGGTATTACAGGCACTGGAGGAAGGCGCGCGTCGCATTTTTGGTTTGGATGGACGCTATGAACGAGGCCGACGCTTAGATGGACGCGTAGCACGTGCTAACCGCGGAAGCCACAGTAATGATGAATTACTTTACTTTACTGATCCAAGAGGGCGACACCACCCCGCTGACGAGGAGCACTGTGATGAAAGTCGTAGATATAAAAGACGCGTTCGTAACGCAGTCAGAGTCTGTGGCCGTGGCGCAATGAATAGCGTGCTAGGCTTCTGTTGTTGCGGACTGTTTTTTGAATGTCATTTCCGTGTCGGAAATACGTCACTGAAGTCTTGGTGGGCCCCGGTATAAAACACTTACGTGTTAAAAAGAACGTTTCATTGAAAATATGAAGAAAAAGGGACCACTGACTGTGAAGTATTGAATTAGTTGTCATTGTCTTAATGCTGTAAATCATTACGAATACGTAAATGTAATAATCACTTCAGACCTCCGATTGAATGAACACATTACTTTTATAGAAAAGAAAGCCACGAGGAAGCTCGGAGACCTTATAGGAGAACGTTACGCCACTCAATACAATATATTAAATTATTGACCTGTAAAACATATATTAGTACACTTTTGGAACATGCATCCGTCGTCTGGGACCCGTACACTAAGGAAAGTGCAGTGGTACAGTGGTTATGGTGCTCGGCTTCTGACCGGAAAGTCACGCGTTCGATTACGTCTGTGGCGGTCATATTTCGAAGTAGGCGAATTGTTAGAGGCTCGTGTATTGTGCGATATTTGTGAACTTTAAAATATCCCGGATAGTCGAACTTTCGGGAGTCCTCCACTAAGGCGTGTCTCAAATCATATCATGTTCTGGCGCGTAACACCCCAGTTATTACAGAGTATAAATCTACTTCAGACGACGAAGTGGGAACCCTTAAAAATACGACGATATCGCGAAGTATTAAAATACATGCGCTTGCTCTATCAGAATAAAAGTTAGGCAATGAATTCAGTGCGTACATGGAGAAAGCCCTGTGACGACCCACGAAATAAAAACAGAAAAAAAAACCTATATATTTCTGTTTGTAGAAATACCGCCTACATGAGTATCTTCCCCAGCTGTCTCTAGTAGGGGTGTGCACGGGCTCCGGGTAGCCCGAAAGCCCGAGCCCGGCCCGGCCCGCGGGCCGGGTTCGGGTATGCGGAGGTCTTCCCATCTCGGGCCCGGGCCGGGCTCGGGCTACTAATCTCGGGCTTCGGGTGGGCCGGGCCAGGTGCAAAGCCCGCATCAAACCAACTATATAGACGTTGTGCCGGAATTGCTTTCTTTAACGATGAACCCACTGCAGATCACCTTTGTGATTATTTATCCATGCAATCATCCTTCTGACCTGCATCAGAGATACAAAATTTCTGGAAGAACAAGGAGTCTATTTATTCTAAGCTTGCTATGCTTGCGAAAAAAATATTCGCGATACTGGCTACCAGTGCGAGCAGCGGACGGAACTTCAGTTCGACGGGATATGTGATGCAGGAGCGCCTCACTTCACTGATGTCCGAATCACTGCACAGCTTGTTATTTTTACACAGTTTGTAATCTTTGTATACAAACTAACATGTGTCGTTTGCATATGTTTAACTTTGATATGTTGAATAAAATGCCACATGATAAAAAAGTTGTATCTTGTCTCCGCAGCAAACTTTCATGGTGTCGGGCCGGACCGGGCCCGGGTTTGTATTTTTGTACGTCGGGCCGGGCCGGACGGGCTCGAAGCCCTTTAGGGTCGGGCTCGGGCGGGCCTTCGACGCAGTCAGTGGGCCCGGGCCGGGCTCGGGCTTGAAAATTAGGCCCGTGCACAGCTCTAGTCTCTACACGATGTGGGATCGCCTCCTCGGTGACGCTGTGGCTACCAACGTTGGTGGCTACAGCGACAGTGGCCTTGATCTTAGCAGAGCTAAAGAACCTGCAGCATATCCCGACACCATGTCCATTCTCCTTGTTATTTCTTTTTCTTTTTGCCTGCTGTCATGTGACGTCAGCAAGTCTTTCATGCGTTATGCATTGCACGATTTCATGCCATGGGTTGCGTAAGTTTATTTGTATTTTGACGCATTGTGTTAAAAGCTGTGCTCAGATCAGAATGATTTTTTTCAATAATCTGCGTCATTTATTGTATAGCATTACAGTGTCCATATTTGTATATTTCGCACTCCTGCTTTTGGCCTCATTCAAAAGACTGCAGCAACATTCTGAGTAAAAATTAAGGCCGCTTCGCACTAGTGGTGCCAAGCCTGACGGAAGTGCGGAGCTGAGCAGCCTTCTTTTTATCCCTTCGGTTTTCTCTTTCTTTCCTCCTCCCTTTCTTCCTTTTAGATTTTCCAGTTTTTCTCTCTTTTTCTCTGTGTTTTTATTTGTCATTTCTCTTCCTATTTTTTTTCCTTTCTTGCTCTCTCTTTCTATCTCTCGCGTGCTTCCTACTATCTTTTTTCAATTTTTATACGTGGTTTTGCCTGCGTTACGGGCATAGGCGTGCGCACGGGGGGGGGGGGGGGAGGGGGGGGGGGGCAGGGAGGAGGGTGAGGGGGAAGCGGCGACGCATGCCTGATGCCTGACAGGTCGAGTACAGAGAGAGAGAGAGAAAGAAAGAGCTAGAAAGAAAGGAAAAGAGTAATTCTCGCGCAAAAAATTCCTCACGAGCCGGGATTCGAGCCCGCCCACCCTCAGTCGGAAGGCGAGCGTCCTAACCACTCGGCTGTCCAGGTGCGCTAGCAGAGCACAGCATAGCCTTGTGTAATATAGTGTAGTAAGAGGTTGGGTAAGAGAAACGAGCGTGAGCAGGAGAGATGCGATGGTGAGGATGGAAAAAAGGAGAAGAGAGCGTATACTATAGCCTGACAAGAATAATCAAGAGAGAATTAGAAAGAAACGCAGAAAGAGAAAGGTAAATGGAGTGAGAGATAGAGAAAGAAATGTTACAAAGAAGGAAGAACCAAGCGTTAAATGGAGAGAGAGAGACAAATAAAGGGCTTAAAGAGAAAAAAGATAAAAGTGCAACAAAGGGAAGGAGATAGAAAGCGAGAGAAAACGTGTCCTACAGAAATAGCTTAATGATATAAGAGAGCTTCCACAATGTCTATTGGTGTTTTAACATGGACACACCCATGTTAACGCTTGGTACATCTCCATCCCGACGACTGACGTCTATTATCGATGATTAAGCGAACCATTGTGGTAGCTTTAGTAGTAAACGGTGAGAGCTAATCCGAGAAGGCTGTGTGACAGCCAGAAGAGTGTCGCTGACTGGACGCAGAACTTGGGTTATAAGGCCCGTATACAAGAACAGAACTTAAGTTGCGCGATACGTTACACTGATGAAAGTGTGGGGAAAGTATAAGTTTGAGTTAATTTTGGGAAAAGTTTCAAAAACTCCACTTAAGGCTCACTTATGAAAGTACCACTTTTCTGGGTAAGTATGACTCCTGGGAACGAGGCTATAGAAGTTTTCACACTTGTTTCTTTAAATAAAGCACCAATAAATTACTGTAACTTTCGCGGACCTCTGGCTGTAAATGTTCTAGTCTTCATAAAGGCGGAATAAATAATTCTCGCTTTTGTTGGTTCTAAGTTTTCGGCTGGCCACAACAAGCAGCCGCCGCTCAGCGGCCGTCGCTATAAAATGGTCGTCACAACTCGCGGTTATTTTGTCGTCTACAAGTGTTTGTTACTGTGCTGAGATATCGCATGCAATACGAGCGGTTCTCTCGTCACCATACCTGCGTTTTGCTCCTTGGATTATTTTTCTGCTTTTCAGCGTTTGGCGTTTTTCTCTAACTTCTTCTATTTTCAGAACGCCCGCGTGCGTTCCCTTCTTTCTTAATAACGGGAGTGTTGCCATATCTAAGGAACCAATAATTAAAAAAAAAGTAACAGCACTGTCGCTATGAATAGGAGAGTTTTTCCACCTCCACATAGGAAGTTAAATAGAGCGCAGGCCCTGACATTGAGATTACTGCAAACGGAAACGCATCTTAACCCTGCCTTTCTCCTCAAGCCTTATCCTGATGTTTACTTCACTAACTAATGTACGAAATGTGGCGGCTTAGCCACCTTACACCACGTGCTCTGGGAGTGCCCTTCGGTACGTGGCATTGATAGAGCATCGGCCAGCAAGTGGGGCTCCGCTCTGAGGAGTCTGGACATACAATCACAACTTTGGGCTGTCCAGAGGGCCCGCGATGCGGCAGTAGGTCTCGGCCTTACTGTCCCGTCGTGGGAGCGGCCCTCCGTGTGCTAGGGCACACGCCTTCGGACATTTATTTATAAAGTTTTTCCAAACCAAAACAGCTGAGCATCTTTCACTTGCTCCGTTACACGGTTTATTCGGGCGTCCACAACTGTTCCGCAGACGCAAGCTGCCAGTATATGTGGTTGGGCGCCCCCAGCAGCCCTACGTACGTGAGCTGCCATCAAAGCCTGCGTCTGCCGAGCTGCTGCGGACGCTTGACTAAAACTGTTTAATGAAGCAAGTGAAAGAACCTCACCTCTTCAAAAATTGGACACTTTGTACATTCCAAAGTGTGTTCGGCGAAAACGTGTGGCCATTCCACTGACTATGTCATGTGTTTTTTCTTCTACACTCTCACTGGGATAACACACAAACCGAATGTGTGCGTGTTTTATTTTTTAATTTTTTAGCGCGAATCGCAGCGAGTCGCGAGACTAATCTTCCTCCGTTCGCATGCGTTAGTATTTTCTCGCGCTTTGCGCATCGCACAAGCGCCATCCGCGTTCCAGCCCTTAAACTGACGAACCCTTTGTAAATTCGAAAGTGTATTCCGTGGACGCATGTGTCCATTGAGACGGCGTCGGTCAGAATGATTGCAAGGTCTGGGCACAGCGACGCTACGCAAGCAAAGCGCGAGCGCTGTAGAGTCCGACGCGACCGCAGTCCGTTTGCGCACCCCGGCGGCCACCTGATTCCGTGCCAGAGCTCGGATGGACAGACGGACGGATGGACGGATGGATGGACAGACAGACAGACGGACGGACAGACGGACGGACGGACATACGGACGGACAGACGGACGGACGGACAAACGGATGGAAGGACAGACGGACGGACAAACGGACGGACGGACAAACGGACGGAACGACAAACGGACGGCGGACGGACGGACAGACGGACAAACGGATGGACGGACGGACAGATGGACATACGGACGGACAGACGGACGGACAAACGGACAGACGGACGGACGGACGGACAGACGGACGGACGGACGCCGGACGGACGTGAGCATGAGACATTAAAGGCTTTCGCCTTAAAATTAGACCATCTCCCGCTAAAGGAAACCATGTGTAGATGCGAAGCAGCGGGCGCTAACGCTAACAGTGGCGGCGGCGTTGACGCTGGCGCTCATCGCGGCGTTGCGCAGGTGAGAAATCTAGGCAGGCGCAATCACGCAGTGATGGACCGGTGTTTCCTACTGGAACATGCCAATCGCTGCTAATGGGCAATGAGAGACAGAAAACTCGGACTGGACACAGAGACCCGCAGTCCGCTTTTAGTTAACGCGCACGAATTTTGATCGTTCGACAATGCACAGGAGAAATCTCCCACCGGCACTACCTTGCAGGTCAAGATCCAGTGCCTATATATACGGGGTGGCCAGTGAACGGTTGTGCAGCGTGAGCAGTCGGTTCTTTTCAATCAGGAAACTCGCTAGAAGACGCTGCCTGCGTCGGCGTTGCGAGGCGAGAGAGGGGAGCGTAGGAGACGAGAGAGGGGAGGGGACGCGCATGCGCATTGGGGGGTGTAAACGCCGCGGGAGAGATGCCTAGAGGAGAGAGAGAGGGGGAGGGGACGCGCATGCGGAAAGGGGGTGTGGTTGCCGCGGGGAGGGATGCCTAGAGGAGAGTGATGGGGGAGGGGACGCGCATGCGCAGTGAGGGTGTGGACGCCGCGGTGAGGGATGCCTAGAGGAGAGAGAGGGGGAAGCGTTGGAGAGGAGAGAGAGTGGCAGGGGACGCGCATGCGCAACGGGGGGTGTAAACGCCGCGGGCGGGAGGAATACCAAGAGGAAAGAGAGGGGGGAGTTTAGGAGAGGAGGTGCGTGGGGAGGGTTTGCGCATGCGCAGTAGGGGTGGTCAGGACGCACACCACCACCACCGGACGGACGCACGGACGGACACCGGACGGACGTGAGCATGAGACATTAAACGCCTTAAAGGAGCACTGACATCAAATTTCAAAGTCGAGATGTGTCCTTCATTCGATTGCTCGGTATGCATAGGTCATCTTGGCCAAATTTGAATGCCGTCCGTCGCGTGGAAGTTAATTTATTTCGAGGGCAAACCAGACAAACAGCGTATGAACGCTCAACGGAAAACTGGATGCCCTGCGACATAGACACTAGTGCAACGTGTGAGGTGTGATAGAACACGTGATAGAATCACACCTATGACGTACGCTAGTAACAATGACGTCGACGGTCTGAGTGTGTTTATTGTGGCGCCGACGCCCGGCGTGGTCTCAGTAATGGCTCTTCTTGCTGTGTTGATCTGTGCGTGCGGTACATCGTGTCGCATCGACTGATTTGTCGTGCGCGAGTGCGATCACTCGGAGCGACACAGTACGTGCCAGGATGTCGGGGAGCCGCTGCGTAGTGCGAACCTGCCCGTCGAGGCGCGGAAAAAGCGGAAAGTGCGTGTCCTTTCATGCATTTCCGAGCCTCGAACCTCAACGCAGCGAGTGGGTTGACTTCGTTCGGCACGCCGTTGGAACGAGGGACTGGACGCCTGTGAACAGCAGCCGCATTTGCTCGCTTCACTTTGACGCGGGCTGCTACACGATGAATCCTGTGTTGGCGAAGCAGTTCGGTCTCTCGTTTGATACGAGGCCCAGTCTCCAGGCCGGGGCTATTCCCACCGTATACGTGTGCCCTACTGCAGCTGAAAGCAGTGATTCACTCGCCAAACGTCCGCGACATGAGGTGCGTAGTTGGTGTTCCTGTGCTCCGGCAGTACGGCCGAGGTTGATAAATACATTGCTTTTAACGCAGGATCGCGAGCCTGCCGCTCCTAGCAGACGAAATGTCAGCGATGTCAGCTGGACGTGACGTCATCTTTTTTTGTGGCAGCGGGATCAGCTGGGGAGCGGCCCCGACATGGCCGCGAGGTAGCGCTACCAGCACTACAATTTGGCGGGTTTTCCTCCCGTTTTGAATCGCGTTCGATACCGGATATATTTATCAACATTACTGGTACTTATTCGTCCCTCCGCTGCATTTTGAGTCGAGAATCGTTACTTGGGGGGTCGATAGCTACTCGCGGATGCAAAAAAATCCACATGCGTAAATTTGATGTCAGGGCTCCTTTAATATATTTCACGCATGTCATCGGCATGCAGTGGCGGAACGGGCTGACCGTGTTCGTTGTCCTTTGGGCACAGCGGCAGAATTTGCAACAGGCGTAGCACCACTAGCTTGCAAAGGCGGTACTGTGACAAGAATCCCGCGTCAGACGCCTCGATGGGATTCTGCCGATCCCTGAGAACTTGGCGTAACGGCGGCGCGTAACGATATGCTTCATCCTGTGTAATTTCTTCCACACGGCCAGAAAAATCGGTGAGGTCGGCGACACAGCCGTAGTGGTCGGCCATATTGTTTGACGAAAAAACGGCGAAAGTAGCACTTAAGGTAGCCAGTAGCTGTACTTTACTTTTCGGTACTTAAAGGGGCCATGACATGGTCCCCCCTACAATTTGCGATTTTTGGCGAAAAACGAAGGTAGAGGGTCAAATATGGTTGTACACGTGTGAAAACTGGACTGTAAAAGATTATGTCAGTCCAAAATAAGCCGGGGAAGTCGTCGGCTGTAAACTCCGCCCACCGCCGGCGACCGCCATTTTGCCATGGCGTGCGTGGCTTCACTAACTGCGAGGAGCAACGACGTCGTCTGCTACGTTCCACACGCGGTCAGTGTGTTCAGTGCGAGTGTTACTCTGTCGCTGTTTCAACCGCTGCAAGTCATTTAGTTCCAGAGGCAAGTTGAGAAAAGCAGAAATAGCTGGTTTGCACGCGCAGCTGAACATGGAACACGGAATGCAGACTCTGCAGACGCTCGCACAGCAAGCTACTCGTTACATCACGGCTAGCGAGCTTGCCAGTGTTGCCCGACTCTCAGGCCGCTCACTCGTTTATAAATATCATCATCATCATCATCATCATCAGCCTGTCTACGCCCACTGCAGGGCAAAGGCCTCTCCCATGTTTCGCTAATCAACCCGGTCCTGTGCTTTCTGCTGCCACGTTATACCTGCAAACTTCTTAATCTCATCTACCCACCTAATTTTCTGTCTCCCCCTCACGCGTTTGCCATCTCTTGGAATCCAGTCAGTTACCCTTAATGGCCAGCGGTTATCCTGCCGACGTGCTACGTGCCCGGCCCATATCCATTTCTTCTTCTTGATTTCAACTATGATATCCTTAACCCCCGTTTGTTCCCTGACCCACTCTGCTTTCTTCCTGTCTCTTAAGGTTACACCTATCATTTTCCTTTCCATCGCTCGCTGCGTCGTCCTCAGTTTAAGTTGAACCCTCTTTGTAAGTCTCCAGGTTTCTGCTCCGTAGGTAAGTACCGGTAAGATGCAGCTGTTATATACCTTCCTCTTGAGGGATAGTGGTAGACTACCATTCATGATTTGATAATGCTTGCCGAATGTGCTCCATCCCATCCTTATTCTTCTAGTTATTTCACTCTCATGGTTCGGCTCCGCGGTTACTACCTGTCCTAAGTAGACGTACTCCTTTACAACTTCCAGTGTCTCGCCACCTATTGCAAAGCGCTGTTCTCTGCCAAGATTGTTCCACATTACTTTAGTTTTATGCATATTAATTTTCAGACCTACTCTTCTACTTTCCGTATCCAGTTCAGTAATCATAAGCTGTAATTCGTCTCCCGCGTTACTCATCAATGCAATGTCATCAGCGAATCGCAGGTTACTGAGATACTCTCCATTAACTCTTATCCCTAACTCTTCCCAATCTAGGGCCCTGAAAACCTCCTGTAAACACGCGGTGAATAGCATTGGAGAGATCGTGTCTCCCTGCCGTACGCCCTTCTTTATTGGGATTCTGTCGCTTTCTTTATGGAGGACTATAGTGGCTGTGGATCCGCTGTAGATTTCTTCCATTATGTTTATATACGCTTCGTCGATGCCCTGATTCCGCAGTGCCTGAATGACTGCTGATGTCTCCACCGAATCAAATGCCTTCTCGTAATCTATGAAGGCTATGTATAGGGGTTGGTTGTATTCCGAGCATTTCTCTATCACCTGATTGATAGTATGAATATGATCTGTTGTTGAGAAGCCTGTACGAAATCCTGCCTGGTCCTTTGGTTGATTGAACTCTAATGTCGTATTAATTCTGTTAGCAATTACTTTTGTAAATAGCTTGTAGACAACGGACAGTAAGCTGATGGGCCTGTAGTTTTTCAGGTCCTTGACGTCCCCTTTCTTATGGATCAAGATGACCTCCCACATGAATACACCAATTAACCCTCGGCCCTCAGTCCCCAGCGGCTGCGAAGCAACTGACCAAGGCGGCGGTCAGACCTGCGACGCAGCGGAGGGTGCTAAGAATCTCTGGGTCCGGACAGGCCGCCATTGGAATCTGAACTTGGCTACGTTTAACGCCAGAACTCTATCTAGCGAGGCGAGTCTAGCTGTACTATTCGAGGAATTAGAGGGTGTTAAATGGGATGTAATAGGGCTCAGTGAGGTTAGGAGGACACATGAGGCTTATACAGTGCTAAAGAACGGACACGTCCTATGCTATCGTGGCTTAGCTGACAGAAGAGAACTAGGGGTGGGGTTCCTTATTCATAAAAATATAGCTGGTAATATAGAGGAATACTATAGCATTAATGAGAGGGTGGCATGTATCGTAATTAAGTTGAATAAGAGGTACAAGATGAAGGTGGTACAGGCCTACGCGCCTACATCAAGCCATGATGATCAACTGGTTGAACGCTTCTACGAAGACGTAGAATCAGCAATGAGTAACGTTTATAAATATATTCAATTATAAATTAACGGCACGACCAAATGTGCTAAAATTTCGCCAGCTTGTCTGCGAACGTACAAGGATCAATACATAACGCAGCTTATGGTCGAAAATTGGGTGTCATGGCCCCTTTAAGTGCCGATTCAGGTTTATCTTAAGTACAAGACTGGTCTGTGAAACGCGTTAAGCGCCGATCGGTTACTTAAGTCATAAGTTAATAATAATAATATCTGGGGTTTTACGTCCCAAAACCACGATATGATTATGAGAGACGCCGTAGTGGAGGGCTCCGGAAATTTTGACCATCTGGTGTTCTTTAACGTGCGCTGACATCGCACAGTACACGGGCCTCTACCATTTCGCCTTCATCGAAATGCGACCGCCGCGGCCGGGATCGAACCCGCGACCTTCGGGTCAGCAGCCGAGCACCGTAGCCACTGTTCCACCGAGGCGGAGTTAAGTCATAAGTTAAGGATAAGTTTCGTTTGTGAATACGGGCCATAAGGTCGGCATCCCGCGGCGTGTTAAAGAGTTGAACACCGCGGCAGGACTAGAGCGAAATGCAAAAAGCGTCTTGTCTCCCCTGTAGCCCGGCCGCGATTTTCTCGCGGTGAGCGTAAGCGTGGAACGCGGCGTTACCAGGAGAGGCAGCCGCGCGTCGCAGAGCCATCTTTAGTATTGATGGATGCTATGAGCGAGGCCGACGCTTGGGCTAAGGTCACCACCTCGTGGTGTGTTAAGGCATTGACAAAATTGCACTTTGTTTTTGGAAACGTGCGGAATTGGACGGACACGTAGCAACGACGTGTTGTAGGAGCTAATCGCAGTGGCCACGGTCATGATTGATTACTTCACCGCAGAAAAAGAGCACTGCGAGAGGAAAGCGTGCGATATAAAAGGCGCGTTTGTACAGCTTCCAGAGTATGTGACCGTGGCGCACTGGATAGCGCGCCCGGCTGCTCTTGTCGCGGCCCCAGAGGTCACGGGTTCGACTCCCGGAGACGGCATCTTTTTAGATGCGAAGCATCTCTTTGACTAGCCTGTGTAACGCTGTCCCTCCGTCGGTGCGTCCGTACGAACGCGCCGCAACGCGCTCCCCCTCGCCGCAGGTGTTGGAGCCGTGCCAAGTAGGTCACGCCGCAGCTGCGCGTTGACGTCACGCTCCCCCTCGCAGTGCGCGCTTACGTCACTCTCTCTCGCCTGCCGCGCGCTCGCCGCAACGCCCGCAGCTGCCGCTTGACGCGCAACGACAAGGCCTACGCCAGCCATCGCTTCAAACGAATCTTCCAGCGCTCACCGCAGCACCCGCGTTAGCGCCGTTCAACCCGTGACGCCACCCGTGCGCAACGCTGCTGCTTCGCATCCCATCAGGGTTCCCTTTGGGAAGATGGTGTAAATTTTTTCTTTGCGATCTGATCGTGTGCAATTTTTTCGAAGTCATTTCCGTGACGGAAATGCGTCAATGAAGTCTTGGTGGACCCCGGCATAAAACACTTTCGTGTTAAAAGTACTGCCGGGCTTCCTGAAGGCCATATTTTGTTCATTTGACACGCCGCGGGAGGACACCCCTCTCAGCGTCTTATTCTAGCACAAATGTTGAAGACTGGGCTAGTTGATTTGTCGTACTTGAACTGGTCCAGCGCCTAGAGGGAAAGAGGAAACGGCCGGTCCGGCCAACACAAAAGGACCGAGCGCAGCACCAAAAGACGACACAAAGGACAGAGTGCACAAAGAATCCAGGGACATACTGGATTTCACTGCAACGATTGTGCATGTTGCTATGTTTGAAGGAGTGTGACATGTTGAAAAAAAAAACACCAGTCACAAATCAGGCGAGAAAATGTAGAACCCATTTTATAACAGGGGCTGGAATCACATGTATCAACGCCCCTTCCTTAGCATTATCTCAACATGAAACGTCCTTCTTAATCAGGCGAACCTTTGCGATGGTGCAGTCGTATCTCGACGTTACGCTCGGGTGTTTGTATGCTTCATTTGCCAATAAAAACCAGCTGGAAGACGCGCTCTGTCCTTTTGTGTTGGCCGGCGCGGCTGTTTGTTTCCTGTTATGCGCTGGACCAGTTCAAGTCGTGTTCTTCTTGGTAGTTCCTTATGAAGAGCCCACTGGCGCGAGAATATCGACTTCCTACCTAAGTATACATGCTTACGCGAAATCTAACGCATTAACAGGTTTGTTTCTTCGTTTTCGTTATAATTAGGCGTTGATATTCATGAGTGTAAATAGCTCAACCAGACGGATGCTGTCGTGCAGGGCCGCAGAGGACACGCATTTTGGCAAGCACTTCATACCCAAGAGCAGCGTGATTCTGCCAAATCTCTGGCTGGGCCATAGGAACTGCAGCCATTGGGAAAGACCTTATGAATTCAACTCCAGAAGGTTTTTGAAGCCGGATGGTTCTGCACAGGTAACGCGACCGAATGGACTACTGGCTTTCTCAGTTGGTAAGTGATACAGGAGCAGCAAAAAACTTGATCTTGAAGCTAAATTATGTTGTAAAGAACTTCAATTCGATGGCGGGTCGCCAGTAAGTGCGGTCTATTTTCAGAGCGAAAGCTGCTGTACTGTGCTACGCCTCCCAACGCCATTCATCGATGCGCTTCTATCCACCTCTTCGAGTGCTGCTCCGCGCACGGCGAGGAGGAGCACTCGGAGAGGTGGAGAGACAAGCCGATGCGTGATCAGCGACAGAGGAGCGGTTGCCTGAGTAGACCGGCTACATCGACGCGCCACATCGTCTGCTGAGCACATTCTAAAGTTGTGTTCGCTCCGTGGTTGTCTCGCGCGGCATTCGTCCAGCGAGTGTGCAAGGTTACAACGTATCATGTGGCTGTCGCTCCTGCAAATATTGCTGTTAGATCGCCGTGCACTTGGGACAGCTCTCGCACTGCCGACCTTCGCGACGACGGATGCAACATACCTTTCGTTCGCGATAACTGGCTTAGAATAGTTAAATCTGACACACTTTTTATACGCACTTTAGAAGCAGCAAGTGCACCGTCTAAAATTTTCGAGAAATTAGCATACAGCCAGCAGAATACGGCACACGCAAACCAACGTGCATGGCAAAGTAGGAATTCAGATTTTGACTACCTGTGGTTGTTTAACGTACCCTTAAACCTATGCACATGGGCATGTAGCATTTTAGCCTCCATAAAAAATGCGTAGTCACTGTGCCGCCGCGGAGGCTGCTGTACAACTTGTTCATGCATTTGATGATGATGATGATGATTATGAATTATGGCTGAATCGCTTTGTAATGGATGGGAAGCTTTAAACTGTCCTCTGGTTGTCGAATTAGCTTAGTGCAACGCCTGGTGCGATTTCGCTCCTTTCCGCCGCTGTAGCTCAGTTGGTAGAGCATCGGACGCCTTATGCGAAGGTCGCAGGTTCAGTCCCTACCAGCGGCAAGTAGGGGTGTGCGAATACACTAGTTTCGAATTCGAATCGAATAATAGCTTATCGAATAATTCGATTCGACTTTCGAACAGCTGGTGTTCGAAATTTCGAATAATTCGATTGGGCGAATATCTAAAACTCGAGAAAATGCCAATGGTGCAACTTGGTTAGGGTTGGTGGCTAAAAGAAACGCTAACGTCATTAGAGTGAGCCTCTCGTTAAAACTCGCACCGTTATCCTGGTCCACAAGCAGTTGCATGTTTATTTTAAAGAACATTTTGCCATTGCTGCCCGGACGAAAAAAAAAGCACATGGGAGAACTGTCAAGCCCTTCACAACTTCATTTCCGAAACGAAGGCACGGACTTCTTGCGTAGTTCGGTCGCGTACGCCGCAAGTGCTGTAAACGTCCGCGATACCCTCAGTGATTGGCTTCACATGTGAAAATTGATTCACGCTGTGCACTCGCCACTTCCGCACCGTATCACTCGTTCACAATCTCCCATCGTTCCGGCGCGCAGTTAAAACGCTGCTGTTAACGGGCGCCCGAAGGTTTCTGGGCCCTGAGCACCCATGGCGATGAAGCACGACATTACCGTTGTCGGATAAGCCGTATTGCGCGACCGCAGGAAAAAAAAAACGCGAACAAGTGCGTAATAACGCTGCCAGAACGCCGTACCGTCTTTATCTTTCCTTTGTCCTGCCAAAACTGGCGGAACACATTTTGTGTAAATATACTATTCCATATTCGATTCGAATTCGATATTTTTGGCCACTATTCGGCACTATGCCATTCAAATTCGATTCGAGATGAAATTTAACTATTCGCACACCCCTAGCGGCAAGTTATCTTTTCGTCCACTTTTCTTCCTTCACATTTACATTGCAATTGCTACTACAGTAAAAGCTCGTTAATTCGAACTCGAAGGGGACTATGAAATTGTTCGAATTAAGCGGAGATCGAATTAGCGGGCAGGCGCTAGAATGAACAGACATCGCGGCATGCTGTGCGGAGAAAACCCAGACAAGCCTCCTCTGGACTCGTTCCCGCAAATTAGGCGATACTACACGTTTATGGCAGGTAATTTCGTAAATTAAGTTCATGCCCTAACAGCGAACAGAATTTATTGATGAGTCATTGATACGCCAGAAAAAAGCAGTGACTTGCACTCAGTGAACAGTGAGCCTTAATGCCAAAATATACGAAGCTATTTATGCTCAAAAACACGTTCATTTACATGGCAGAGTTTACGCAATCAAAATTTAAAGCCTTTCTTTCTGAGTTTATTTAGAACAGTATTGAAATTCAATCATTCATTTATTGATTCATTTATGAATACTGGTAGACCTGAAGAGGGCCATTACGCGGTGGAAAGTACAAATAGTTTTCAGGCAAAATTTGCTACAGAATTCTAGTGATACTTTGCACAGTTACAAGCAGCCAGTGGCGTAGCCAGGGAGTGGCACACCGGGCCCGTGCACCCTCCCCTCCCTCTCCCCCGAAATTTTTTTTCGCCATGGCATACAGAGCGAAGAATGGCCATTTCAAGGAGGTGCCACCCCTGAAATCAACAAGGTGCTACCCCCCCTCCCCCCCCTCCCCCACCCCCGAAAAGAAAGTCTGGCTACGCCCCTGCAAGCAGCAGCGAAGATACACAAAAGGAAATGACAGAAGCATACTAAAAAGTACAAACAAAGAGTGGGGTAAAATGCATCATGTTCAATAGCAAACGACAAGCGTAGGCAGCATCGCGAGACAGTTGAAAGCATATATGCAGAATAAAAGCTCTATGTAGCCCTATCGGTCCCTGCCGGTGGCAAGTTATCTTTTCGTCCACTTTTCTTTCTTCACATTTACATTACAATTACTTCTAATAACATCCCCTATACTTTCCTTGGCATCATTGTGTGTTAGTTCTCATTAATATTGTGTTTAAAAAGCAAACGAGCCCTTAAATTTACACTGCTTTCCTTCATTCATAGCGAGGGTCTTGTTCTAGCAGACTTGATGTTTTCAGGTAGTATGCGAGGGATTATTAGTCAGCTGCCAGCTTGTAATAAGATCACGTGCTACGTGACGCCAACAGGCAAAAAAGAATGTGCTGCACTCGCCGTAATGGCAACAGGCTGCGCTGACTGACGCTCCCACGTTTAAATGCACATATATACCCTATAAAGTGGACGGAGGGATGACCGTCACCGTAGCTCAGTGGTAGAGCATGGTACGCATTATTCGAAGGTCGCAGGTTTGGTCCCCTGCCGGTGGCAAGTTGTCTCTTCGTCCCCTTTTCTTTCTTCACATTTACATTACAATTACTTCTAATAACATCCCCTATAGTTTCCTTGGCATGTTTGTCTGTTAGTTCTCATTAAAATTGTGTTTAACAAAGCAAACGAGCCCTTAAATTTACACTGCTTTCCTTCATATGTAGCCACAACGTTATACATGGAAAAGCCGTTTTACACTTTCTTGAAATGACGTTAGCGAAGAACATCTGATTGTGGATTCAGGTAACATATTCCATTCATCGATAGCACGGGGGAAGTAAGTGAACCTAAAGCAGTCATTACGAGAAGCAAGGGGACACGGCTAAAGGCAAACATTACCTGACTGGGCCGTGCCACCCATACAGCAGTAACAGAAGACAAACGACATTTACAACCATAGAAGCATACATGGAAATCAACCACTACACTTGTTTTACACAGATGAAAGTAATGAGTAATTCGGGTGATCATTCTGGGCCGATTTGTCATCATTCTGGGCCGATTTCTGCGAGGGACAAAGGCCAGGGGGCTCCCAGTTCGAAATACCGTTGTAGACACCGACGCGTTCGAATTAATGGGAGTTTTCCCCCTTGGACATACATAGGGCTGTGCCGGGAGCAGGGCGTCAGTTCGAAGTAACTGTAAGTTCGAAGTAACCGAATTTGAATTAAAGAGCTTTTACTGTAATAACATCCCCAATACCTTGCGTGGTATCATTGTCTGTAAGTTCTAATTGATATTGTGCCTAACAAAGTAAAACGAGCCCTTAAATTTCCACTTCTTACTGTCTGGTCATGACACGCGCAACCCCGGCTACGCCCACGTGGAGACCGGCAGGTCTAGCCTAACGGCCCAGTTGGCGGCGCACTGGACGGCCAGGATTTGTCATTGAAGGTTTGGGCTGGGCAGGAGCACATCCTACTTGGCCTTGCTGTAAGTCCGGCCGAGCGACCCGCACGCCCAAAGCATGTGTGCTAGTGTAGCGGCCGGCCCGCAAGTGGTGCAGGCGGCGTCGGGGAAATTTCGTGGGTAAATTTCATTTAAAAAACCGGCAGATCCCACGCATTGTGAGAATCGATGTAATGCGATGCAGCCAACGAGGAGTAAATCATCCTGTAAATAACATGCATGTCATGATTTGCGTGTTAGGACCTGTCATTTATGTTCTTCATACAGTCACGTCACGCAATACCAACTTTGGTGTATATCAAGCTAGCGAAACGGTCGCGAGCGTGCCATGACCGTGGCATGCAAGTCATGTTGCACATGACGTGCCATGATTTCCACATTACCACTTGTCACTTATTTATTGTAAAAAATTTCAGCGCGAACAGGACTGAAACACTGAGATAGAAGGGCACGGGAACTTGCAGAAGCGTTCTTTATCAAAGACACGGGTGATGATTGTATATCTGAACCGTGTGTTTGCCTACTAGAATGTGAAGTACCTAAGCTCAACGAATTCTTTGACGTCACGTGGCTTTCTGCGCACGCTTATGTTGGTTTTCGGGCGGGTGTGTAAATTTCGTTCCAATAAACTTCATTTGATAGACAACCCTCGTATTGCGTCTTCTTCGTGTGCTTTGTCCTGTTCGCGCTGAAATTTTTTTACACTGTATAATTTCCAACTCGCCCGCCTCTCTACTTCATTGTCATTTATGTTCTTCATACAGCCACCTCACGCAGTACCGAATTTGGTGTACATCAAGCGAGCGAAACGGCCGCGAGCGTACCATGAGCGTGGCATGCAAGTCATGTTGCACATCACATGTCATGATTTCCATATTACCACTTGTCATTTATGTTCTTCATACAGTCACGTCAAGCAATACAAAATATGGTGTATATAGAGCCAGCGAAACGGCCATCAGCGCATCATGAGCGTGAAAATCATGTTGTACATGACATGCGTGTCATGATTTTCATGTTACCACCTGCCATTTATGTTCGTCATGCAGAAATGTCTCATCATAACAATTTTTTGGATATATCAAGTAAAGGAAACGGCCGCAGGAGCACCAGTGCCATGGCGTGTAAACCATACTGTTCATGACAAGTTAGACATGATTTTCATCATATGGCCAGTCATTCATGTTCGTCATGAAGTCATGTTATGCCATACCAATTTTGGTATAAATCCCATTAACGACATGGTCTGGAGAGCAATGTCGTAGGCGGCTAGATAGATAGATAGATAGATAGATAGATAGATAGATAGATAGATAGATAGATAGATAGATAGATAGATAGATAGATACGATCAAAGGCGCCGAAGCTCGCTAAGAAATGCTTCGCTTTTAATATGCTAGGGCAAAGAAAGTAACAGCGTGAAAGGAACAAGGGACGAAGAAGAAACGAAGACCATGGGACAAGCGCTGTCCCGCGCTTGTCCCATGGTCTTCGTTCATCTATCTATCTATCTATCTATCTATCTATCTATCTATCTATCTATCTATCTATCTATCTATCTATCTATCTATCTATCTATCTATCTATCTATCTATCTATCTATCTATCTATCTATCTATCTATCTATCTATCTATCTATCTATCTATCTATCTATCTATCTATCTATCTATCTATCTATCTATCTATCTATCTATCTATCTATCTATCTATCTATCTATCTATCTATCTATCTATCTATCTATCTATCTATCTATCTATCTATCTATCTATCTATCTATCTATCTATCTATCTATCTATCTATCTATCTGACACGGGACAGCGCTTGTCCCGTGGTCTTCGTTTCTTCTTCGTCCTTGTTCCTTTCGCGCTGTTACTTTCTTTGCTCTAAATATGAACCAACTAGCCCTCATCAAGTTGTTATAATATGCTAGTGATGGGTATGAATGGAGTTGAAGTAAGCGCAACGAGACTGCCTGTGCTCTATTGAGATTCGCATGTCCTGCCGCGTCCACCTTCAAACCCTTTCTACCAGACACGTGTAGCACATGCCCGTATACGACGGGCCGCGCTGTGCGGGTATGCGTCACAGGTGATTTGACGGTTTATACCTACCCAGGAAAGGCGAGAATAGACATTGGTAATTTAAATGCGAGGACGCTAAGAAACAAAGACATCGGCAGCGTTTACCCGACGAATGCAAAGACTAAAGATATGGATCCTAGCAGCAATTGAACCCAAGCATTGTGCGTGGCAGTCAGGTTCTCTATTACAGAGCGGCGCGAGATCATGAAACTGCTTTGGAGAGACATTACATATAAACATTACAACTAAAGATTACATGTGTACTCCAATGATAAAGGCGTCATGTAGGGTTAACGGTAATTGTAGTTCGAGTGTTGGCTCCACTTTTATAGCAGTCTAATAAACACCAAATTTGTATCCTTATGATTCAGCAAGCTATATCCAAGCGTTGTTTCACCCCGGAGAAATTCGCTCACGAAAGTTAAGTACGATATTCACATCATCGCACCGTAAAACGCACTTCGTTTCGATAATACTGACGTCTGTGCTCTAAGATGAGTTCTGACGTTACGTCACACTATAAGTTACCTTTAAACGCAGTGTTAGTCGACATGCCTAGTAAGCCCCCGATGTGCAGACAACCACTACACTGAAAAAAAGAAGAAAACACGTCGATCCACCTCTGAAAGATTGGCTCAAAGCCAAAGCATGCAGCACAGAAAACTACTCGCTGTCTGCTTCTCTTGAAACCGATTCCCGCAAGGCGT